>VMBQ01004799.1:10142-42219 GCA_007657795.1 Dreissena rostriformis
ACCACAGGGATCGTTAGGTAAAAAATACTCTATTATACTATATAGGTAAAAAATACTCTATTATACTATATACATATATACAAGGGATACAACTGTCAAATTTCCTGCACAACACCATGGTCTGAACAATAGCAAAAAAATCGCTTCCAAAAGCAATAATTACACCAAATAAACTGTATAACAACAGCTAAGACATTTATCTTTCAGATAATAAATATGTTTATAGCAGTAAAAGTGTTAATAGTTGTGTTTGAAACGAAAGTTTCATGAAAAACGGTAAAATTTTCCAAGTGCGACACAGGTGTGCACACCCACTTTGACACATTTTGTTCCATAATTTAATAATTACAGAGAAGTTGAGCACATTTTACCTTGTTTTATTATCCATAGACACTTTATTAATCAAAGTAGACACCTTCCATAACCCTTTGCATGCTGGGAAATTTGTCGCCTGCTAAAATGTCGTCTGCTGAATTTTAAAATTAGCATTTTCTTCGATTTTTTTTCTAAGACCACTATCCGAATAGCAAACAGTTTGGATCCTGATGAGACGCCTCATCTGGATCCAAACTGTTTGCAAAGGCCTTCAAAATCCGGTTCCAGCGCTCAAAGAGATAATTGCATGTAACTGCATATATGTAAAACACTGTAAATATTAAATTTGTTTACATTTCTACTATCTTCAAGGATTTGTATGCAATTTGTCAGGTAATGTAATGTGGAACATGAATGGCTGGGTTTGTTACTGCAGTGGTATTTCAACCAATCAAATCGCATGTTAGAAATACATGTGAACTATCCAAAATGAAAGTAAAACATTGTCATTGTGAAATTGAAGCAGTTTTATATAAATTTCTAGCAAAATATGCTCATTAAATAGTAATTATGTTCTATTTTACTATGAAAAGAAACTATCCAAGGAATATGTACCAGCAAAAGAGCTTTATAACAAAGGAATACGAAAATTACTTGTAGAATTCTCAGTTTTCATCTGTGCACACCTGTGTCCAAGTAAGGATTTTTGAGCATTTTGAATGAAACTTTCTCTCTTAGTTCAATGAAAAGCTTGTACTTTATTGCCAAGTGTATTATTATATATACCTCTGTATTGGGAAAAATCACTTCTTTTCTAAAGATTTTAAAACTTTTTGTGGTAACCAGTAAAGAGGGACAGGAAGTGGAGCAACGAGGAGCACGGTACAGCCCCCCTGCTATTTCACTCTAGGTCTTGCCCTACCATTCAATATATTTGCCAGTCACTTAAGTCACTGTAATTTGCAGTTTGTACAAGCAAGCCATAATTCTTGTATTTTAATGTGAGAGAAAATTGACACATTTAGACCTGCTAAAATTCATACAAGCCAGATCAGTGTTTTTTTGCCCATAATTACAGCCTCTAACAGGCAATTTCCCAATTGCAAAAGGTAACATTTTCCCCCCAAAATGTGACCAAAATTTCCCCAAAAAGATGGGCTGTAAACTTTAAAGGAAAACCATCGCTGCAGATTTCTATAATGCATTACTTATAATGTGTAGAGCAAAGGTTATGGGTCATTAGACTACATGTAGTTGTCATAACATATTTTGCTTACCATAACTATGCTACCCTGATCGTTTTTGGGCATGTATCGAAGCCAAGTCTACAATGGTTGTGTTCTTGGTCAAAATGATGCCTATAGTAACTTCCTCTGACGGTCGCTGCCTGCCATGTGTTGCTTGCAGCATCACCAACAGTCGATATAAACCTCTATGAGTGTCTGCGAAGTTAACACTTTACCGCTTAGATATACATTTTGATGCATTTGTTGTCCCTTAGAAAATTAAAGACCTTTTGGATCAAATTAATGTTTTAAAGGCTTCATTTCCAACCCTCACTAAGATACTACTGAGCAGCAAACAGCATACAACCTGAACATCCTGCTGGTTGCATATAGCCATTTTCAATTTGCTTCTGTTGGGGTGGGATGTTTAGGTCAGTCACTGTCTGGAAACCTAAAATTCTGTTGTTAGGAATGATCTAGTTTGCCTGCAGTGAGTTATCCATTTCTGGCCCCGTATTTATCATGTGATAAAGATTTTAAGTTTTAATTTTAGAAACAGAGGTGATTTCACTTGTTACAAAATGTGAAAATTCTCACGAGCCAGTCACATAATTGGCCAATTGAAAGTGTCATACATCACTCCAAAAGCCATTTTTACTCTTGAACAGCGGTCACGATGCAGTCATTTTAAGGTGCGAAAAGTAAACACTTAAATCAATCTTCGTTGTTGTCCCTTGCGTAATAGTGTCCTTTGTGCGTCTATGTTGGGGCTAAAAGATCTGATCGCAGTGACTTCCTTTGATATGATAAATGGCTTACTGGGATAAAATAAATAAAAGGGTGTTGAGGAGGTATTGGGTGTAAAAAAAAAACACTTAGCTAGCGAGTGATGTTATTAGTTATTTTTATCGATAACACTGTGTTATGCTTTCCAAAAGGTCAGGCATGTATCGAAGCCTAGACTACAATGGTTGTGTTCTTGGTCAAAATGGTGCCTACAGTAACTTCCTCTGACGGTCGCTGCCTGCCATGTGTTGCTTGCAGCATCACCAACAGTCGATATAAACCTTTGATGAGTGTCTGTGAAGTTAAATCGTATTCTCTGAAGACCTCAAGTCCTAAATTATGTTGTTAGCGATGATCTTATACTGTCTGCAGTGAGTTTTCCCAATCCAAATGTCGTGGGGCCCCATTCCTTAAATGGTGAGAATGTGGTTTGTGCTTTCAGACGTGATCACCATAGAGAAGACCAATGAAAACTTTCGCCTCCTTTACGACGTCAAGGGAAGGTTCGTGGTTCACAGGATTAAGCCAGAGGAGGCCAAGGTTGGTAACAGTAACTATTATTAGCCTTGCTCTGTGGAAAGGGGGGTTTAATACATATGCGTAGTGTCGTCCCAGATTAGCCTGTGCATTACGCTCAGAACTGGATTTTTGTCAAGAAGTCTTCCTTTAAACTAAAAATACAATAAAAGCAGAAAGTGTTGTACTTGAATAGCCTCTGCGGACTGCACAGGCTTATCTGTGAGGACACTTAAGTTGACTTAACCACTGCGGGGAATCACGTGATCACAAAAGTACATCGTACGCACAACATGGCAGAACAAGCTCTCGCTTAATGACGAAAATCAAGGTATTCTCATATTTTAGAATATCAAAATAAATGCTAACTATGCGCAAGTGTTAACGCACATTCATTACACCCCCTTTTCTCAGAGCGCGTCTCATCAAGTGTGATTTCTTCTCGAGCTTGTTACCTCCCTTGAAATGCCGGTCAAGTTTCACAAATACTCTCAGTGTTTTTTTTTTTATTAAATATTCGGCGTTATTCGGCCCCATTCCCCTCCAGAAAGAGTATATATTTTTCCCCTATTTTGTAAAAAAAAANAAAAAAACACTGACTCTGGTTGGAGGTTCCAAAATCTCACGGCCCCAAATAATGCAGATCCAGGGACCTGATTATTTTTATATGTTTGCACTATATTCATGGCTTTTTACATAATTTGGTATCTTTGACTAGATGAACTGGAAATAAAATTGAGATGTAATAATTATTAGACACTACTTTCTTTAAAAAAGGTTGGAGGGGGTATTCTTTTTTGATGGGGGAAGGGACCGATATTTTGACTTAAAAAAACGCAGATCGAGGGCCCTGGTACATTGAGATACCTAGTAGAAGGCTGCCATTCAGGTCTCAAATTTGCATGCTTTTAACTCATTTATATTCATCTCATGACTTTTCATGGTTTAAAAAAAGACTTGTGGACACATAGATTCGTGGATTTCTGATATTGACAAGAAATTTGTATATGTTCTTTCCCGAAGAGTTTTTGTCAAATTTGTGGATCACTCAACACGGGATAAAATAAAAAAATAATGTCCCACAAAAATAATTTCTACAAAGACCGCCTTCCGAGCCTAATTCTGTGAAAGTAGTTGCAGAAATTTTAAGAAACGGTTCATTAAAATGCATATTGCATAACACTTCTGTGAAGTCACATTGCTTATTCACTCAAGTGTTAATTTGTGAAGCAGAGATCATTTGGCATTGTCTTTGCAGAATACAGATTTAAATAGTTCTAATATTAGTTAAGCATATTATAATAAATGCATAGTAGAACCAAAATAATTTGTACATTTTAGCTAAGTGTTTATTATTATGTAAATAACCAGCTCATTTCAATGCTTGTTATCAATGCCTTTTCTTTTTAACACCAAATGTTTTATAACTACAATAACCAACACTTGGCCAAAACAAATTCTTAATTGAAGCTAACAGTTTGATGGTATAATTGTAAGGTGTTTTGTCTATATATTTCCTTTTTGACAGTACTGTGCCTGTGTGCTTCTTGGGTAGTTCAGATTTTTTTATTGTCTTAAATCACAAATGATTTATCAACATAATGTTTCTGTTTTTCATTTCTCAAACAAGTATCAATAAATAAATAAATTTTTACTGTTGCCTAGTTCTGGGGTAAGTTAACATATACTTTCCTGACTAGTAACTGATAGTAATTAATGTGAATGCTCCAGTGAATACTTGCAATTCACTAAAATTCAGAGCCCTTGCTACACTTTGGGGTATTGGGGCCGCGGCCCTGAGAGGGGGGAATTTCGCGTTGTTTTGGACGAAAAGATGAATTTTAGAAGATCTTTTCACCAACCATTCAACACTTGAAATTGCTATATTTTCAAAGGTTAATAGCACGTACTATTTTAAGGGGGGGGGGGATGGGGCCCCAAAAACAGCCAAACAAGGGCCCTGAAATTATTACTGTCGCCTGGTTCTGGGGTAAATTAGTTACAATATACTTTGCAGACTGGTAATCGATAGTAAGTAATTTGAATGCTCGAGTGAATACTTACAGTTCACTATAAAATGTACTTGTGCTAGCCTTAGCATGTTGATTGTGTTTTCCAGTACAAGCTGTGCAAGGTGCGCAAGAGGATGATTGCTCCCAAGGGTGTGCCAATGATCACGACAAGTGACGGGCGCACCATCCGCTACCCCGACCCCAACATCAAGGTCTTCGACACCGTCATGGTGGACACCACCTCCGGGAAGGTCAAGGATTACATCAAGTTTGACAGTGGTGTGTATGCGAGTTGATTATGAACAAATTAGCCTCCATCTGGGAAAACTGATTAAAGGGCGTAAATTATTGTACAGGCTACTCAGGAATGACACTTTCCGCCTTAACTGTAGTAGTAGTATTTAAGAGTTTAGTTACATGACTTCATATGGTATACTTAACTGGATATTTCTTAAAAGATAAATACCATAAAAGCAGAAAGTGTTGTCCCTGATTATCCAGTGCGCACTGCACAGGCTAATCTGAGATGACACTATACCCACATGCATTTAGCTCAGGGTTGGCATAAAAGCCGGGTTTTATAGTATTGACCGGCCCGGGCGGGTAATTCTGGGAAAACCCGGGTTTTACTGGGCAATACTGGGTAATAAAGATATTGCAATATTGTATATTTTATAAGATAATAATGAGTTTGTACATATTAAAAGAACATATCTATTAACAATTTTTAACTATTAGTTACATTGTCAACTTCTAATTCATGTGAAAACATATTCATAATTCCTTCTCATTTTCATGAAAATGGAAATTCTTTTTCTTTGACTGTTTGGATGGGCATTACTTGGGTATCGAATTTATTACACAATTATACAACAGCACAACTTGCATAATGATAATAATGATTTAGTACATAACAGAAAATTACTATTAATTTTAGCAATTCTATTCTATTATTTACACTGTTAACTTCTACTTCATGTGGATGCATATTAATCAGGGCTTTTCCTGTCTATTTGGGGAAAAAGTACCTAGCAAAATGGGGATTTTTCGAGTCGCGAATCTTCCAAATAGGGAAGAATTTTCATCGACAAAAGCATTAATTGGGCAGGGATTTTCCAGCCATTTTGGATAAAAATCATATAAATTATGGTTATAAGTTTTGTAGGTTGTTTAAAAAATAAATTGAGATATAGGGTCTAATAATCATAAGTCATAAGACACTTCTTCCTAAAAAAAAAAAAAAAATTTTTTTTTTTTTTTTTTTTTTTTTTGAGGGGATTTTTTTTTGAGAATTGGGGAAAAAATATGCATATTTGGCAAGGGGAACGGGTCCGACTATCGGACCCGTGGGATAGGCAGGAAAAGCCCTGTTAATTATTACTTTTTTTCTGCAAAAAAGTGCAATTCATTTTGTGTTTGTTTTGGATGGTTTGGATGGGCTTTACTGGGTAATTAGAATATTACACAAGTATATAAATTATATAATTATTAGTCTCTATAAAAACATATCCATTAATTATTAATAATTAGAAACTTTTTGTTACATTTTAACCAACTACATCATGTGGAAAGTTTGGAATCCTAATTATACTTTATTTTTTTTACATAAATGAAATTTAATTAAATGGTCTTTATGGACAATACTGGGTATAACTTGGTATCTGTGTTTTATCTGATTTACATTTTATTAACTCACTTACATTATTTTTCTACAAATATGATATGATATGTAACAGAATGGTATTTATGAAGGAAAAGGGTAATGGGTAGAGACATATGGATTATACATGTAATATATCTTTTTGTTATCATTCAAATAATTTAGTTGATCTCATGTTGCATTAAGACTCATGCCCCAATTTAGTGTTTTAAATTATTAACACAGTTTTGTGTCATCATTTATGACACTCACACAGTTTGTACAACTAACAATAACACTGGGCCACTTAGATAAACATTGGACCTATTTGTGCCACATAAGGGTCCTATTAGGGCCAGACAAAGGCCTCTAACTGTTTATTAGGGGCCATAAAAGATACACAGTTAAGTGCCAATAAGGGCCCTGCCATAAACTGTGAAAACATGCTTTGATTTTGGAACTATACAGACAAATCTCAGAAATAGACTCCGCATTAAGAGAGCAGTGAAGCTTGTTGTCTGTTACCGGATTCTGAGAGGCCCACAGGAGCTAGACTGGTGAAATGTGACTGCATGTGTCACTTTGAAGTCTGCAGTTAAACTTTATTTATCATACAGTGACAATATGTTACTTCTATTTCAATAAAATTGCCAACAATAATAAATGCTGCCAACTACAGCATTTGCTAACTCTTTTTTCTTTACAATAGAGGCTAGCAGAGAAGTAAATAAAATAACAAACAATTATTTTTTTATTAAAAAACAATTACAACTGCATGTTTAATGAAGAAAAAATAGTATTACCCAGTATTGCCCAGTATTGCCCACTTTCAGAGTATTGCCCGGGGCGGGAAAACCCGGGTTTTCCCGGGGGCGGGTTTTTCATGCCAACCCTGATTTAGCTCGGTTTACCCAGAGGGAGGCTCAAATGAACTGCCATCTCTGGCTGCACAGCATTTCTGTACTTGTTTTTCATCCGTGAGTCCCAATCTTGTTTGCACTGAATTTTATCATTTAGATATTTTAATATAGAGGGGAAAAAACTTGCCACAAATAATCGCCATGTTGAGCCCTACACTGGTCTTCCTAAAAGGTTGTGGTCAAGCTTACAGTTCAAATATGTTCTCAAGCTGATCTGGACTGTAACTTTGTCATTTATCAGGCAACATTAAGAATTAATATGCCCATCTTCAAAGAAGTGGGGGTATAAACGCTTTGTTGGTTGGTGTTAAGGTAGGTCAGTGAGTCTGTAGATCATTTGTTTCCATGCAATGTCTAGAAAACGCTCTGAACTTCAAGCATGCACATTGGTGTGATGGATACTTCAGAGGAAAGGAGGACGCCTGTGGATAAATCAAGTTTTTTTTTGGCCCGATTACATAGCCGAAAAACGGCTATATTCCCAATCCCAAAAAGTATACTTTTTTCCCAAAATGTGCCCATTTTTTTTATTTTATTTTTTTAAGTGTTTTGCTTATTTTATCTCAATTTTAATTCAATTACATCTAACAAAGAATATAATAATGATTAATATGATTTTGTTCTTTTAATTTGAATTATTATAAAGATAATATCAAATTAGTATTTCCCAAATCAGTGGACTTTTCGCGCAAAAAAAAAGGCTATTGAATTTATTTTCCCTATTTCTTGAAAATGCCTCAAAATTCCAAAGCCATGGGCTATCTTCCCAAAAGTGTGGGGGGGGGGGAACCTGGCTTTTGAGGTCAATGTCTCAATGGTTTAGGGGCAACATTTTGACTCTAGCTTGAAAAGACTTGCACTTTTTATACGCCCGTATAAAATACGGGACGTATTATGTGAAACCCCTTGGCGGGCGGCGGGCGGAAGGCATCACTTTGTCCGGACTCTAATTCAAATTGTATTCATCCGATCTTCACCAAACTTGGTCAGCAGTTGCATCTAGTTGATATCTAGGCCAAGTTCGAATATGGGTCATGCCGGGTCAAAAACTAGGTCATAGGGTCAATAAGTGCNCACTCAGATTCTCATTTTGACGCGTTTGTAATCCTTTAGACTACTTCTTACTAGATTTAAGTTTTAAAGGCTTCATTTCCAACCCTTAGATACAGATGAGAAGCAAACAGCATAAAACCTGAACAGACTAGCTGTTCTGGTTTAATGCTGGCTGTATATGAACATTTTCACTTTGCTTCTGAGGGGGAAATGGTTAAAATATAGCAGATATTCAGTTACCTTTTTCTGCAGAATCTTCAGAATCACTGGGTCTCAAATCCCGCTTCTGACCTTTGTGCTTTACACGTAGACGGAGATCCTCTTGACTTTCATCTTTTCCACTGCAATATCGAAACATAAGTCTCAAAACGAACCATGTTATTTTGTACAAACATCAAAATGAGAAAATTGACGATAGAAGTATTAATAATTAAATTATACAGACAATATTTAAAACCATTCACCAAGATAATGTAACTGCAATAAAATTGAAAGACTGAGCGATAAAGTTACAACATTAATCTGTGTGGAACTTATAAGCTGAAGCCATCTTCAACCACAAACATGCACTATTTTGAAACAGTAATTTTCTAGTTTCTTTTTAATTCATTAAAAAATTATATATCAATTAGTGTGATGAAAAAGACAATTATGAATGTTGATTATATTAATTTTACAATCAAATTAATAATGACAAACTTCAGGTACCTACAAAATTTCACATGCAGTGAGCAAAGTGAGAGTTGAGTATTTAACTCTTGTATATATTCTGATATATGGAAACGTCTGAGAGCTAAGTAAAGAAAGGCCAAGAAGTGAATCTGAATTTCTGATACTTACAGTTTTGATTTTGGATCATGCAGGAACTTGCACGCCTTTCCATATGAACATGCGCCTGTTGTATCCCAGTTTCTGCACCTATGGACAACCTCCTGAAACATGGTCACACATTTCACTGTTTTTAGATTATTATGAATAGTTATACTAACATGATATGGTTTACGTAACACATTGCTACAAAAATATTGTTTCACAATTAAATCGTTAAGGTATCTTTTTCACCATATGACAATTTTCTTTGAGGGTGTCTCAATAAATGTGTATTGGGTCCCTTTTAACAAATTTTGCGAAAAGTCACTCTGTATATGATGACAATAAGCAAATCCCTGAAATATCTTAAGATTTTCATAGTTGTGACAAATACCTCTTCCACCCATATGCCACATGCAGTAATACAGAGTTGCAATATCCCTCCCACCAAGATGTACATACTACAGAGTTGTAATCATCATGTTGTAGAAATTCTTTAAGGCAGCACGGAATAGGGTGGGTGAGGAAGGTGGCACCCGCTTTGCATGTTATGTTTATCTTCGTTCTAAATATAAATCTACACTACTTGTAGTGCACTAGATTACCGTAGGTGCAAAATTACTGTACAGGGATGTATGTCCGAATTATCCGAAACAAGTGCAGTTCAATAATAATTTCTCGTTGAGTAAAACGAGTTGCCTTAAAGAAAACAGATTAAAGTACAATACGACCTTGTTGCAATATGATGCGCACAAACATATTTTTTAAATATAACATTTACTTATCAAAATTTACTTAAAAATCAGCATGGTTCTGTTCAATAAACAAAATAAACGATTCGAATGGTTGAAAAAACGTTTCGGATTCAACATTGACAACAAGTTGAACAACATAAATGATAGTTTACGCACATCCGAATCGGAGTCGTTGAATTTCCCGACTGGTCTCTTTATTGCATTCGGTCCAAGTCTTTCAAATACACTAGGTTTCTTTCTGTCATCGGCATCTACCGTTACTTTTCGTTTGTTTTTACTCATCTTCCTCGATTTCCAAAAAAATGCCGGTGCGTACTGTAATTATATAGCCGGTGAAAAGTTAAGGTCACAATACAATAATTCCGGTCACTGGAAATACAGGATCTACCAAAATCTATCTAAAGAACGCCAGCATCCATCATGTTCATTATTCAGAGTTATATTTAGTAGATATTAATTTATCACATGCCATACCCTGTTTCCCATGTAATATAACCATTACATATATTTTTTATTTAATGCTTTCCGGTGGTTTATAGAGAAATATCAGTGAATTAAAACTGATAATTTTACTGTTTCACACAATGAAAATTATCAGTGAAAATTATCGATAATTTTCACTGTTTACTGTGAAATGACGTCATTATTTTGACGGAATGACGTCATTATCCCAGCGACATTCTTTAGTTAAACTCTTAAACAATGTATATATAGACTGTGAAAAAAACATGAAATAAAAAGAAAATTTGTTGGATTCGGTGGAATATATATTTTAATTCACTCGTTATCATAGAAAAAATATATTTTCACTCGTGGCTGCGCCACTCGTGAAAATATTAATTTCTATTATCACTTGTGAATTAAAATCGATAATCCACCGAATCCAACAAATATCCTCTATATATTACACATGTGTAATATACTTTTTAAGTGTTTTCATTGGCTTAGTTTTCGTTTATTGACCAATCGCATTTTGTTATTTTGCTGAAATGACGTTGCAACGTCAAATGACGTCACGAAATGTAAACAACATTCGGGATTTATCATTATGTTTGCGTAAATATTTATTTAATTTGCTCATTTAAAAGCATGTGATAAAAAAGATCTGACACTCGTTGTCATATCATACCATATTTTATTAAACTCGTCCAGGAAATTCGTTAGTAAGCTCGCCAAAGGCTCGCTTACTAACAAAATTCCTAAACTCGTTTAATAAAATATGGTAATTATATGACAACTCATGCCAGATCCTATATACATCTTAAAAAAGACCAATTTATTTGTAAATAATTGATTTTTTTATCATATATATCAACAGGCTAGTATAGAAAATGCGAGTGTGCATCGACATAGAAGCTACAGTTGCACTATTTACAATAAATAATATAAAAACTAGTTTATTAATTATAAATTTTAAACAGCAGGTACACATGTCCATACATACATTTATGAATAATTAACTTTCTTATAAATTTTTACCATGCTATTTTACGAAGAATAAACACGCATCGTCCCTTTACTTTGTAAATATCTAAGAATGTATTAATATTAAAATTTGTTATTAAAATATATGATAGTGTTTAATATCTCTTGTTTAGAGTAACTTTACATAAATAATACATTCCGATGTATGTTCAAACATACAAACGTACAGCAATATTAAATTATCTCTTAATGTATTACGGACTTTTAATTACTGAACAAAGTCAAACAAATACATCAATACATAAAATATAACACAAACTAAAAAACGTTTATGAATAAAACTTGCGACATTTATTTACAAATCTGTTTAACTTCATGACTCAATATCTTAATATGCAACATGCAAGCGGGTACTCTACATTATAATGTAACTTACTTTATTTTTATTTTTAATCTTGAAGTTTAAGCTAGTAAAATTCCCTTAATGTAATTACAAAGTCTTTCCGTTACACAGTTTTTTTTTATGTTTCACCACACTTTTCAATTTTTGGGCGCTTCGGGGTAGTTGTTTGGACATTATTGTTATTTTTAGAGCACCCGGTTTTTGCCGTTATTCTTGGGGGAAACAGAACGGAAATGACCCTAAGAGGAACCAGCTTAGTGGCTGAGACATGTATTGTCGCAATTATTTATATAGACTGTTTCGTTCCTGGACTGACATATTAATCCAGTGTGACTAGGTGTCCTAAACATTTTTGCATGAATCAACTAGGTTCAGTGTTCCGCTACCAAACAGAGCACTTTTTTCCTTAAATAAGCACTGAATCAAAATATGGAGAAACTGGAAAAAACATTGTGAAACCTTGTGTTCTTCATTTGACAGTGAGTTTTATGACATGATTTATTGACTCACACTTATTATGTGTCCAATTAAATTTGCCATTGCCATTAAGTCGACCTTTTCTTGCAGATAAGGTTTTAAACCTTTTTCTGAAGTACGTTAACATCTTGCTGAATTTTCAAAGTTATTGCACTTTGATTCGAAGCAAATGAAATCATGTCAAGAAATGAAAAAAATGCTTTCGTTTTACTTGAAGTTACGGTACTGCGTTATCTGTTAATTGTTGTAGTGCATTTTGCTGTAGATTCCATATGCCCAAAATTTGAGTTCTGGTGAGCGCTTTTTCGTCGTCACTACCATTTGCAAGATTTTTAAGGTCGTGGCATAATTGGAATTTCAGATGGTGAAAAAGTGACAGTATGTTTCGTAGTCACTATTGTTGTGTATGCACACTGGGCATATGGACAATTACGATTGATCATTTTACTGAAGAGCAACAGAAAACTGCTTGATGACCGTGACCGTGAAATGCATCTTTATGAGCATGATAGTCTTATCAACATCAAGGAATTTTCGACCACTGTAGCAATAATTATGTATGTCAGCTAATTGTTCATCGGTGTACAACATTATTGCCGGGGGTTTGCCACCGTTCCTCATGAATCTCAAAACGAACGCGTGTCCATCTGAAACCATGTTTTCAAGTTTTACAATTTGGTCTGTTATATCAGATAATGACCTGCTTTTTTAGTCTGTGACCTTATGTATTTCTGCTTATCATGAGCTTGGCGTTAACTACTTCGCTATAAATTTGATGAGATTTAAATGTGTCCGTTATTGCAGCCATTCCGTCCATTAAACTGGAGGGTGTCCTCAAATGTTCTGAGGAAGGATTTTGGAAAGAACAAGGTGAGGCGATTATCGAACGCACGTTCCATGCATTGTTTCACCGTAACAATATAGATTAAGATAATTTTAAACACTGTCGTAAACTTGTCATTACGTGTGTGTATTTCATTTCGAAGTTTATTAGGTCCTTCCGCGCCTGAGGCAGCAGTTTGTGTGGATACGGAGTGTGTCCCAACACTCCTACCTAATTAACTTGCTAGACTCAAAAGTTGGGACGAATGTTTTAAGTAAAACTGCAATTTTCAGCTAAATAGTTGTCACAGCCAAAAAAATGCAATTATTAAGTCTCATTGGGGTTATATTTTGGCGCTGAATAAACTGCACGCGAACAGCTACTTCTGACTTACCATTGCCATGCACAGAGGCGATATGTTATCAGCTTATCCATCTAATTACGAAATCATGAGGTAAATAACACGTATCAGTATACAATGAATTCACATATATGGGTATAGCGTAAATTGAATTAACAACAAAACACTGGTCGCTATGCAATTTGAAAACATATAACATATATACACCTAACTACTATAACTACCACATTACAAATACTTGGTCTTATGGATACACGGAAGCCTAAAAACAATATCTGGTTTCTGTAAGGGATGTGTCATGCGGAAAAAAAAAACTCCTAAGACGTGTTACTGCCATACTGGTTGCTAATTGTTCAATGGTGCATTGTGCTCCTGTCTTTATTACGCTCTTTTCTTTTGTTAAAAAACTTGAATTATCTTCCGTGCTAAACGTGATGTATCTTTAATGTTCTTAAAATTTGAGTTTTATTAAAGCAAACAGGTAGTATGTGATTGTAAAACCAGTCAGGTGTAGTTTAGCGAAGATTCGTTGACTGATATGTTTATATTATTTTGTTTGTTGATGATGACAAAATGAATATGTAATGAGCCATGAAAAACATATACACGGGACATAATATTTTGTGTTTTAGTCATACAATCCAGCCGAAAAAAGTGTGAACAGCATACATATATAACGTGATGCACCAGAGGGTGTTTGAGAAAAATAATAATCAAATAACTGTGCATGGGAATACTTCGTGTGCATTTAGAGATTCCGTAAGTATCTTATTTACGTAACCATAGTTCACATCTGGCTATAATTACGTCGTATAAATACTCCGACGATGTAGAATTTCGTATGTGTGGTTGTTGACATATTCATACATAAATGATAGAAGCGTTTATATATGTATGTATTTTGGATTGTTTTATGTCATTCTAAAATTAAACCAACCACATGACATAACAATGAACTCCTCTATATGGTATACAAAGTTTAGTGTACCTCATTGTCAGATAAAACAATCGTCTTCTATCTGGACGACCTCCGTCTATTAGAGATTGCCGTGGTGTAGTGGATATGGAGTTATCTGGCACCCCGCCAGGTTACGGATTCGATCCCCATTGTGGGAACGTTCTTTAGATCTCCCCCTTGAAAGGCACCAAGTACTGGTTCTACCCATGAAATGGACGCTAGACCATTTCAAAATAACCTTAGGATTAAACTCCCTTTGTATAAAACTTATGGCTTAACACCCGACCAAATGTTTGCATATTGTATAAGGTAGTGCAGAAATAAATTCAGTTTCGGTGCAACTAAGTATCTTACTTTTCTTTTCAGAATATGGCAGTGATAATTGGGCGACTTATGTCTCTTTTACAAATGATATGTGTAATATCAGGGACTTTATCAGATATGGTTCACAATAATGCCTGTGCTCCCTGTGTCTGTATTTCAAAAAACAAAACTTCCGGGTTGTATATGGTGAGTTGCGCCTCAACGCCGACACTGAATGGACAAATACCTGTATTCCAACATATATCTGAAGACCAGATCGTTCAGCTCTATATGTCAAATAACAATCTCCAGAATCTGACGAGTCAAACGAAAACACCATTTGCAAATTTCTCAAATCTGCAGGAATTGAATCTTTTTAACACGTCAATCAACTTGAGAATGAACAACAACGCAACAATAGACAGCGAAACGTTAGTTGGACTTTCCAGGTTACAAGTCCTCAATATTTCGCACAACGTGGACCTACCACTTACAAACAAAACGAATGAGCACGTGTTCAATCATTTGACGTCGTTGAAGAAATTAATTACGTATCAGACGACTTTTATTTATCACATCAATACTAGTTATCCGAGCAATTTATGGAGAAACCTACATTTTCTCGAAGAAATATGGATTGACGGCTTTACTTTGAAACCGTTTAGCGAAGATCTTTTAAATATGTCGAATTTGAAGTCCGTAGTGATATCCGGAGAATTTATTACACCATCGGAGGAATATCCCGATTTTTGCGACATGCAGGAAATCACTGACAACACATTTGCGAACATGATTCACGTCACCGAGTTGTCCGTAGTCCATTGTGGCGTGCTAAGCATTTCGAAAAACGCGTTCAGGAACATGGAAAAACTCTTAAAACTGGATCTTTCTCAAAATTACCAACTGACCTTAGAGAAGGCATCCATAGGGTTTTCAAGTTTACCTCATGGTATTCAAAACCTCTCTATTGACAGTGTTCAAAAAACCACTTCTTTGGGATGCGATGTCAATATTTCCACGAAAATAGCAGCATCACTGTCGCACACTTCCTTAAAATATTTGTCCATGGATGACAATCGAATTAGATCGGTTGAAATAGGTGCATTTCGGCAATTGCCAACGACCCTGGAACACTTGCGTGTCAGACGAAACAAGTTTGAGCTGGGTTTCTACATGTTTTTCGCTTATCAGTTAACTAACCTGAAGTCACTTGACATATCATATAACTTTTTTGGACATGAATTTTATCTGTGGCGTCATACTGATTCCTTTTCAACATCTTTTAATGATCTCAATTTGCTTATGACCAACGAGGAGTTCATTAAAAGCGATGTCAATTCAGAGGACTCTGATTGTCCAAAACCTCAAAATTTTATTCCAACGATATCCGTTACGGGATTCCTTCCACCAAACTTAGAGAAAGTCGATATTAGTCACAGCAAAATTGGATTGCCTATATACGACTTTTATATAGACACCAATAATTCCATGAGATATTTCATGGGCTCGTATTCGCTTTTGTATTGCTGGGCGGGACCGGTACATGGGGTTGAACATGTAGAAGTCGTCGACCTAAGTAATAACTTTTGTTCTGTAGTAAAAACGGATTTCTTCAAAGGTATGCCCAATGTTAAGCGCCTGTACCTTCAGCGCAATAATCTGTTCTATGCTGTTGAGAATAAGAAATTATTTCACTCAAATTTTGAGATTGAAATTATTGATTTGTCCGTCAATAGAATAAGCAGACTCCATCCACTGCTTCTCGCGAATCAAACTAAAATGAGGAAGATCAATTTGGCTCACAATAATTTGTTTGCTTTTGATAACAGGTTAAGTCACATGAAATCATTGGAGTTATTAAATATGTCAAATAATCACATGTACACTCTGACAAAAGAACTCCGATCGGATCTTGACAATATCGCATCTTCCAGGAAAAATGGTTCACTGACCCTGAATCTAAGGACAAATGTAATAGCTTGATCTTGTGAAAATGTAGAAGTCTTGAAGTGGATTCTTAATCACATGGAACCTTCTTATAATTTGCTGGTAGTGCTTATTTCCGAATGTTACTTTACTCATAACAGATCATCGTCGATTCCAAACGCAACTTTAATCCACTCAGAACATGATTAGCAGTTCCAGGTCGATTTCCTGCGAACCTTCTGTGCTTCATACACATCTCTTATTAGTGTCCTCGTTGTAATTATATTTCTGTTTATTAATATTATCGTCGGTGGCACTGTGCATAGATTCCGATGGAAGATACGTTATTGGTACTATGTAAGCATGAACACACGTAGTGGTTATAGGCCATTAAATAACACGTTTGAACACGATATTTACCTGGTTTATGACGAACATGTACAAGAATTCGTATTGGCCACTTTGAAACCAAAACTCAACGAACTACATTATAAAGTGTATACCTATAACGATATTGAAACTGGCCGTTCTATTAATGATGCCATAACAAATGCAATTCATGGCAGTAAGGTTGTTGTGTTCGTCGTGTCTAAATTGAGCAACAACGATCCGGAGTGGAAATGTGCAGCGCAAATGACTGAAATAGAATCCGGCAAAAGGGGCCATTCGATTGGAATTCTTGTTTTCTACAATTCAGGTTGTACGCGAAATCTCCCCAAGAGTTTAAGGAGTCTTCGGCAGGATTGTTTTATTGATTATCCAGAGCATTTAAGTACAGAAGAAATTGACGCCTTTTGGAAAGATTTCCCAATCAAAATTAATAAGATTGAAAGTTTTCAATAAAAACAATATTTTAAGGAGAATTGCTATTTTTATGCTCGTGCTAGAATATGCGCACGCATTTTTTTTATAAACAATATATTTTCAAGTTGGTGCTGGAATATGTACACAGATTTGTGAATTATTGACAACTGTGTATGATAAGAGTGTTTTATAACGAGATTATATGTTTATGTTTCTAATTGCTTATCTGTTTTGTTATTACTTCAGTTCATTCGGCTTATGCAAATTCTAAAAGTCATATTAAATGACAATGCACATGAATGATTTATATAAATATTTGTTCAACAGTTATAATACATATCCATCACATATGCTTGAGTGCCTGTTTAGTCAAAATATTACATGTCCATCTAATTACGACCAATCATATGGCGCTTGTGTATAACTTTTATATTGGATATACAATAATTAAAAATAGCCTAGCTTTGTATACCACAACAAAGTTTCTGTCCCATATCGTGAGAAGTAACATAAGAACGTGTATAATTAGTGAGACCTCATTTTTGTCCTATTTTTGTCTAAAATACTTAAGTTGCGACATTGACGAATTTCAATGCACTACTGGTTTGTACACGTATTCGGTTATAAGGTTGATAAATTTCAAAACTATTCGCAAAATGCAATACAATACATGTTCAATATAGCAATTAATGAAACTCTAAAACTCCTTACATTTTGTTGTTGTTTTTTTTCCAATTATTGATGATTGAGATATAAGCCCAAATTTCTGTATAAAACTGTATTTATGATTCGACATCGACTCATAGTTGCATTTATCTGTTTTCATTTTCAATCCAGTTAAAATTTGTTCATGGCAATATGCAAAATGATCCTGTGTGAAACCATTCAGTTTTATGTTTTACCACCAATAACTTCCCGTAGCATTGACCAGCTGAGTTCAAATCATGATAAGGTCATTCCGCATTGAAGTATGATATTTTAGTTATAGCACTTATAGGTAAGTTTGCATGGAACGATTTTGGTAATGTATTTTCAAATAATTCTTTTTGTATACAATTAACAATATTCAAAATTCAATATGTATTGCATTATAAGGCCTCCGGCCAATATACAAACATATGCACAACCAATGATAAATCATAATGTGCATGAGGTTACAATGCAGATCACAAATGGGTTTTATCAAAAATCAAAATCTACACAATATATAGTATGTCTCAATCAAACATTTCCAAGTTTACATTTCGTTCTTTAAAGGCATAATATATGTACATGGAAATATTTCTTCATATCCTCAGTTGACATCAGGCTGTAAAATTTCTCTTAAGATGGATATTGAAAGTAATACAATGGTGCATAACTTTAACGAATATTTGAATACAACGGGCAACTAATCATAAAATGAAATTCATCTTCAAGAACAGTTTCGCAAAATACACACGTACGATAATCCCTCGAAATATTATAATGCTTCCCTTTCTCTACCATAAGATTATGTTAGGAGCTACGAAAGCTAGCCATACATTTTCTAAATTTGTCTACATGTATATCTAAAGCAGTGATATATTTTTCGGCAGTGAAATAAGTCTTAAACATTGAGTAATAATGTCATTTACTACTATCAATGCATTTTGAGTGCCATGTTTGAATAAACTGATCGTTTAGCTTTGTTCATAATGCAGTAAAACAACTTTTGGTTAACAACATTTTGAGCTTCCCAGATATATCCAAAACCATTTGTGTATAGGTTACATCTTACATCTGTTACCCAATTTCGATACCCGATTCTATCATAATATAGTAACATTTCGTAACATAGCCTCGTCTTGGAAGGCTTAAACGTCTTATCCAATATTACATACAACGTTTCGCGGCATATATGTCCATCGGATATCTACCCAAATCTCCAAGGATTGCATCATTACATGAATTTATATGAACATTTAAAAAAAAAACGTTTGCATGCATATAATTGAACAGTCTGAATACATTTTGGATTTTGTAGCCCCCATAATTCGGATCCATAAAGCGTTATTGATGTTACCTTTGAATCAAATATATTTAAAAAATGTTTGAAAAGGCAGACACGAAATATGTTGAAATGAATCAAGGATATACATTAACACTTTCTTCGCTCTAACTGACATTGATTCCTCCATTTTAAACATCGACAGTCTATTTGTAAAATATATTCCAACATAGGTAAAACCACTTACAGTTTCTAAGTACGACCCACTATACATTCACTTTTCCCTTCGAGCTAATTGACCACCGCGCTTGAATACAAGAACCTAAGTTTTATCAATATTTACAATAAGTTTGCTCTTTGTACAAAACTTACATAATAAGTTGAGCTGTTTTTGAAGACCAATAATTGTATCAGCAATTAAAGCGATATCATCCGCAAACATTAACACACATATTTCCATAATATCAGGAAACAATTGTATACCCCTTATATCGTGATTGCATAACATAGAATATAGCTCATTGATGAACATAGCAAACAAAACGGGGCTTAAACTACACCCTTGAAGCTATCCAACAGGACAGTTGAACACATGTGTTATACCATCACTAGACCTTACACATGCTCTAACTGAGGAGTAAATATGTTGTATGGCCATAAAACGGTTTCCTTGATACCGTTTCGTTTTAAAACATCGTATAAAATACCCCTATCAACCGAATCAAACGCTTTCTGGAAATCCACAAAAGCTACGTATACTGGTCTCATTTTAAAACTTAAATATTTGTTAACAAAAGAATACAGAACAAAAGCGTTGTTAATTGTAGCATACCCCGCTCTGAATCCTGCTTGTGATTCTAAAAGCTTACTTTATGCTTCAACGTTAATGTCAATCTTTTTATTATAATTGATATATACAATTTGCTAACTGAATCTGCGAGAGCTATGCCCCTGTAATTTTTAGGATTATTTACCTACTGTTTTGTATAAGGGAATAATGACGGATTTTGCCCAGTTATCTGGAAATTCACCCTTTGAAAAAAGTCCATTAAAAAGCTTCCTAATAAATGGTAATATCGCATTGGCGCCAAACACTAGCTGCTGCGGTATGATATTACCACTTGATGCTTTATTCAACTTTAACTCCATGATACCATGCACAATTTCATCATCCGTAATTTCAGAATTAAAAATCATGTACTCAATATCGTCAAAATTTGCATCCTCAGACATAACTTCAAATAACTGATCATTTTCATTATCATTCGAAAATAAGGTTCTAAAGTGATCAAACCATCTGTCCGAAGAAATGTCAGCTTCTACTTTTGGTTTGTTCAATACATTTTTAATTTTCTTCCAAAAATTACGTAAACTGTTTACAGACGACTCCAACATAGACACATATTCTTTTCTGAAACAACAATCGCTTCCTTTTACAAGAAGTTTTGTAGTAACATTTACTTTTAACATATGCATCTAGATTATCGTCACATCTGTTACGTTTAAGCTTTTTTTAATAGTTTCCATGTAACATGTTAAGTTTGTCTACACTCATTATCAAACCAACAATTCTGTTTTCTATTAGTATATTTTCTTCTAGTTTTCTTAAAGTCAAAACAACTATAATGTATAGCCGATTCAAATTCCCTAATAATCAAATTAACATCAGCTTCATAATCAACAATCATTTCATCAAGTTGTCTAAAATTCCCAGCAAGTATATTTTCAGACAAACATTTAAGGGGTGTTGCTGCAGTTTTGCTATTTTTTTTCCATCTAATAACTTTTGCTCAAATTTTTTATTTGAGTAATACATACTAATAATATATGAAAAATGAAATAAAAACATAGGGTCACCGGCCTTGTTTTAATTTTATTCACCATTATATAACATGTACTTTTTCATTAAAACTGAAAAATCTCTAATTGCATAAAAATGATTAATAACCTATGAAATTGGCAACATGTAGACATTATATAAGCTAAGATATATCATATACCATTTTGTTAAACCACAAACTACCAAAAAAATGGAGAACACAAGTTAAATTTTAAGAAATTTAATTTTTATAATTTTTATGTCACCCCAAAAAACGTCAATTTTTACCATTTTAACCACAAAAACGGAATTAAAAAAAGTTCTATCTAATAACTTTTTGCGAAACTGCTCAAATATGTTCATCTACGTATTGTTATCATAAAACAAAAATAAAAAAGGGGGGTCACCGCACTTTTAACAGAGATTTATTTGTTTAACTATCCCTACCGTCTATGTCAAATTTGATAAAATACAGCAATAAGGCGAAACCCAAGTACCGGTACATAGACTGTTAGAGATATGCTTAAACATTATTGATTGTTTACAATCTTAATTGGGATCACAACAGTTTAAAAAAAAAAACACAACACTAATTCAATATTTAATCACAAACATAAGACCATACAGTATCAAACTCAACCTTAATCATCAATAACAGGGACTTGTTGTCAAATTTCGGCATGTTTTGAAGTTTGTGATTAAATGCTGTAAATTGATTAATGTAAACAACAGGACTAAAGAGCTCCAGGAAAAAACAAGAATGAAATAAAAGAAAGAAAAAAAAAGTTAACCGCACCTGGGATCGAACCACTGAGTACCTATTATGAACCTACTCGGTCATTAATTTGTGATGATTCTGATAACAAAACTATTGGGTTGTGAGAATAGCATCGGTGTGGCTATAAATATATCCTCGGTTAAATAAACTGCCGCAACACCCCTTAAGATACTCTTCACAATTATCATTATTTAAATCATAAAATGCGTGGTAAGTTTTACCTTCACGCGTTTGTTTATTGCATATTGTATTTCGCAGACTCAATGTTAGAGGAAAATGGCTACTTTCAGTATAAGAATGTATTTTGAAGTTCACAACAAACTCCAGTATATTTCTAGACACGACATAGTAATCTATAACACTACATCCATTTTGATTAATAAAAGTAAATCCTTCACCATCAGTGCAATTACCAAATCGCCCATTTACAATGTAGAATGAAAATACTTTACAAAATGTGATAAGCTCATTATGAAGAAGTGAAACTCCAGAAGCTGCATGCCCAAATTTATTTGTTTTTGAGTCACAGGAAATTCTATCTAAACCAACGTCACCATCGACTACATCATTAAATTCATTTAGTTTAGGTATACTTTCAATACTGTGAATATAATCACAGAGATTACCGGTTCGTGCATTAAAGTCACCATTTAGTAGTAAGTCAGTATCAAGTAAATTACCTCTTATAATCACACCCTCAAGCTCTTGTAAACCAGTCATTACCAAATCATTATAAAATGGTGAATATTTAGGCGGAAAATATAAGGAAACATACAGTACAGCGCTTTCTACATTAAATAAAGATTTCAGAATAACACCATAATTGATGTCATCAAGTACACGTTAAAAATATTTTGAAATACTATTTTTTGCACAGACTAATACTCCACCCATACTTCCTCCACCAACAACAGATTTTTTTGCTGGTGATTTAAACAAAATAAATTCAGGAAAGGAATTGCTACAATATTCATAGTCATGGTTCCATGTCTCTTGAATACCTATAACATCGTATTTCTTCAAAAACTCGATAATATCAAATGAATATAGTTTGGATTTTAACCCTTCAATAGTCCATGTAATAAAGTCAATAGTACAGTCATTTTGTGCTGGGTTTTGGCCTCCATCCAATAGGTTATCATTCGGTTTCTCTCTAGAGCTTTCATCCCAGGAGGTAACAGTATACATGTCAACAGGCGCAGTATTAGTCGCAGATTGTCTTTCTCCGCGTCGCACAGCCCGTTTAAACACTCTGGATTTACTTGCATTTTCCTCAGGTTTAAATGTCACTAGTTTCCCGTTCTTAAATACTATTACCAGTATGTACCATCGATAAATAAACACTGACACTTTTCCTAAAAAACGAGATTTTTTTTTTTGGAATAACATGTCATTTACAAACAATTTTACATCCGATTTAACAATACAACTATTATATTACATGAAACACGTTTTTATATAAAACAATCATGTATGTATGCGTATCCGCATATAAAATAAAATGTACACACAAAATAGGCAATTGTGAAACAGGTGTTGCTGATGTTAGTGCTGGTGATGGTGTTTCAGATGTTGTTACTGTAGTGCAGGTTGGGATGCTTTTGATAATTAAGCTACTATTGCTGATGCTACTGATGCTATTGCTGTTGTTTATAAAGATTATGGTCATCATGGTGATGATATTGACGATGTTGATGATTGTGATTCTGCTGCTAATGATGATGTTGATGATGATAATGATCGTGTAGATGATGCTGAGGATGTTTATGCTACTGCAGATGCTGCTGGTGTTGATGATTACGGTGATGATGCTGTGCTAATGTTGCTTATGAATCTGATGGTTATGTTTTTGCTGCTGCTGCTACTGCTGCTGCTGATGATGATAATGCTGCTGCTTATGACGATTATAAACAATGGATGAAAGACAAAGAAGATAGAAATTACATAGGTTATTATTGTGAATAAAAATCGCACGATTATTATATTGCACTTTTTCTCAAATACAATTATTTCTTGGATTTCCAAACTACTAAACCACTCTTATTGGTCAAATGTCTCTAATAGCGGTGATGTCGTTCAATTAATATTATGAATAATGTAAGTAGGTCGCACTATATACGTAATGTATATCTCATTGTACAAAATGAGTCACTATGAAAAAGGCGCTTATGTGAATCGATAACCGAGTTGCAGTTAAGTATGTTTTACATGCTAAGTAATTTTATTAAATTGCCGTTTAAATAAAGTAAGGAAACAATATAATGCTTCTGAAATAAATAAAGCAAGTTAATTTTGTTCCTTTTGAATTCATGCATTCACTTCTGGAAAGTTTGACTTAGGAATGTATTTAATCTAAATCAGGAAACATGTTTTACATTAAAACGAAATAAACAGCACCAAACTGTATCGTATATGTTAAAAAAAACAACGACATTACTATTTCACAGTACAATTAGTTCATTTGGTCTAATTCAATGCATAAATTGTAGTCGTTGTGGTTGTTGTTTTCATCAGTTATCCTAAAATACGAATGCATGTGAATTTAATCAAAAAGTAAGAATATTACAATTTTATAAGGTAAATTTCACTTTAATACGATGTGAGTATAGTAAATGTACACTACAATTTGTACACGTTACTTCATTTCATGATAAAGTGCATATAGTGCTATTTAATTGTATCTAATGTATTGGGATTTGACATTTTTATGTCCACCAGTATATACTGGGGGACATATTGTTTTTGCCCTGTCTGTTGGTTGGTCTGTTTGTTGGTTGGTTTGTTGGTTGGTTTGCGCCAACTTTAACATTGGCCATAACTTTTGCAATATTCAACATAGCAACTTGATATTTGGCATGCATGTGTATCTCATGGAGCTGCACATTTTAAGTGGTGAAAGTTCAAGGTCAAGGTCATCCTTCAAGGTCGAAGGTCAAATTTATGGGTCAAAATCGCTCAAAAGTGGACATAGTGTTTCACAAACACATCTTGTTTAATAATTGTTAAGATATACATAGGATACTTGTAATGTTAAAAGGGTTCTACTTTAAGAATTCAGAGGGATTCGCGTCTGTTATACAATAAATCAGTACAGCGATTTGCAAAGTCCAACTTTAACAATAACAATATAGCACTGTAATTTCCCAATTAAACCACTCTGGATACACCCAATTAAAAATTCTCTAATAAACAAGCTATGGAAAGTCCGCCCCATAATTATGTTTTCATATACATACATTTGCATCATTTCAACTCCACATATATGGTTCTTCGGATGCAGTTTACATAAATAAACATTTAGTTGTTACCCGAACAAAAAGCATAGCGGCATCAAGTCAGTTATCAAATTTTAACACGACATTTTTAAAACCAAAAACAAAAGATGTATCTGTAAGAGGGCAAACTTGGTCAAAATGTGTACAGATAGTCGTAAAATCGCAAATAATATATTTTGTTCACTGTCACACAGAGTTCTTGAGGATTTTAATATCAATGTTATATATTTAGACAAATTGCCCCTCTGCCACGTTATCAAACACATTATTATATAATATAACGATGAACTGGACCTGTTCAAGTGATATGAATAAACTTTTTGTTTTGTTCAAAATATTATCTGCCTATATATCTACAGTCACGTTGTATGTGGTTACACTTTCCGCATCTGGTGTTTAGGGAACACTTTCGTAATGGTCCACATCTGATTGTAATTCTGCCAGTGAGACGTCTTCTGTATAATTCACGTTTTGCGGACTATAATCCATATCGGCAATCGGCGTAAAAAACATGTGTGTACTTTCATGGTTGATCGCTGTTGCCGGACTATCCGTACCTAACTGTAAACTATTTAGTTGTGTCATCTGGACATTTTGGTGAATTTCTTCCGTAACATGTACCCTCTGCCTAACGTCTTCTAAAAATTAAAATGGTATCAACACATGATTTCGTTCAAACATGCACACTTGTTTTCATACAAAACGGTCAATAATGCCAGAGATTGAAGAAATATTATTTCAATGTTTACCTTCTGACTTTGTGATGCATTTCCAATAAGCATTGAGTGACACGGCAGCTACAAGAATAACGGTAACCCCTGCCGCACTCAATATTGCGATTACTTGTACCTTTGTGGTTCCTAAAATACCTATTGAACAAGAACAGATAAACTATTGTGTGTAGTACACACTCTATGTTATCGGATTTGGAGAGTGGGAATGAAATCAAGGAAATAGCAAACATGTTTACCGTTTGTGTCACTCTCTGAAGAAGTGGTTTCTACTGGTATGATGTTAATGCCAGTTGAAGATATTGTATCTTGCATCATTGTTACTTTGATGACTATGTGTTTTCATGTTAAACTGTAACATATACAATAACAAACATAAACATAAAATGCATATTTTAATAGAGCTACGGCGTCATTTCAAGAATTCAATTGTCCGAATGTGATGTGCCTACAGATCATACGGAAGCCTGTATCTTCGAACTTACATTTATTACGATAAATAGAACATCAATGTGTTCATGAATACATGTTTGTAATGATGACTTAAACAACCAATGCATTCTTTGCATGCGCTTAATACTTATGTACCCTAATTATGAACACTTTATGGTATGCAATTCTTATCAAATATGACATAACGTGTGTTTACAGTAATGAAACGTAGTTAAAGCAAACCCTCATGTGCACTCGCTTTGGACACGCTGGCAATTTTACTGAAAGTAGGAGAAACCTCGTGGATTGTTGCACATTGCCATTGATCACCATCTTTGTCATGTTGAAACCCATTTATTTTGCAAACTACAAAACTGCCAAGAATGCATGTGCATTTGACTAAACCCGCAGGTAACACAGTCGTTACTTCACACGAAGCGCCATTGCCTGTTACTTTTATTGTATTGTCAATACTAGTGCCACGAAAATTTCGTGTATAGAACAATGTACGAATAGACTGTTTATCATGATGGTTCATACATGAAATTAACAATGTCGTGGCAGATAACACTTTAATGTAAATACTTGTTTCCTGTGTTTCTGAAAGCAAACACTGATTATGCTCATAATTACAATTGTATAAACAAAGTACCTGCGAGATTAAAGATGGGTTTTCTATTGGCATTTCAGAAAACATAAACACCATAGTAATCATAATATTATTACATAATTTCGAACATGCAACCATAATTATTAAAATATGACTTTGAATAAGCTATACTTAATTGAATTGGCGTTGAATATCTTTGTAGTGTTTATAATGTATTCTTCTTAGCTTTGACAACGTAGTGCTAGCATTGTTTATCGACGCGTAGCTGTGCAACTCTAATTAATAAAGTGAAAGCATACGACACAACATCACTAGAGGTATATGTAGAAAAGTTAGAAAGTTAAACTTAAGGGGTGTTGCTGCAGTTTTGCTGATTTTTTAATTAAACCTCAAACTACCAATAAAATGGAGAACACAACTTTAATTTTAAGAAATTTAATTTTTATAATTTTTATGTCACCTAAAAAACGTATTTGTTTTACTAGTTTAACCACAAAAATTGAATTAAAAAAAATCCATCCAATAACTTTCTGCTAAACTGCTCAAATATGTTCATCTACATATTGTCATCATAAAACAAAAATAAAAAGGGTGTCACCGCATTTTTAACAGAGATTTTTTTGTTTAACTATCCCTACCGTCTGTGTCAAATTTCATAAAATACAGCAATTAGGCAAAATCCAAGCACCGGTAGATAGATTGTTACAGGTATGCGTAAACATTAGACATGTTTTAAAATGTTAAATGTGACCATAAGAGATTACAAAACAAAAACAACAATTATACAATATTTAATCACAAACATAAGACCATACAGTATCAAACTCGACCTTAATTATCAATAACATGGACTTGTTGGCAGATTTCGGCATGTTTTGAAGTTTGTGATTAAATGCTTTAAATTGATTAATGTAAACAACATGACTTCAGAACTCCAGTAAAAAAAAACAAAAAGGAAATAAAACAAAAGAAAAAAAAAGAAGTAAAAAAAGTAAGCCGCACCTGGGATCGAACCACTGACCTTTGTATCTATTATACTATTATAAAAGAACTCGGTCATTTGTGATGATTCTGATAACAAAAATATTGGGTTGTGATAATAGCATCAGGTGTTGCTATAAATATATCCTCAGTTGAATAAACTGCCGCAACACCCTTAAAGACAGAGAAATATATAAAAAATATGTTCTAATTATTAAGATATTTACGTCAGGTTTGATGCGGTCACAAGTTAATACCCGCGACTTAACACGTTGAGGTGTTTACAGTTAATTATCAATGTGTATACGCGCAAAAAAAAACAGTGACACCAATAATTATTAGGATTTTTCTTAATGATGTGATCAACATATATACAATCTAAACAGCTCACATACAATTGTATATAGTAATGTAAATTAATGCATTCATACATTATAACATGTTAAAATCTGAAACAAATGCTCCGCCATAACTGGAGCCATTCAGCATTGGCTAAGCTTATCCGTTCGAAGAAGTTGTTCCGAAAATACGTCAAAATACTTCTTTGACATGTGAACTACTCTAAGAGTCTTAGTAAAAGAAAGTGTATGATATTGTCAAAAGATTGTCTACGCATTACACAAACTCACTAGAAATCGGACAATACTGGTACAAAATTTATTATGCGCTTTCCGGTGGTTTGTAGAGAAATATCAGTAAAATAAAACTGATATTTCACTGTTTCAAACAGTGAAAAATAACAATGACAAGAAATATCTTTAAACAAAGATATACGGCGTTGATTGTGGTCGGTGTTTATGAACGATCAAAATTTATATCTGTGATCAAAAATAGCGAATGCCTTTTTCTGCGCAGTTCTTGTCTACATCACACGCAAATAAATTACGGGGTGTTGCGCCAGATTTCGTGGCTTTTTTCGCTTTATTAGATATCATTACTAAGATATCTATATTTACAAAATAGAAAAACACAATGAGCATGAAAATAAATGAAAGCATATAGTTCAGCCGGCAACATTCGAATTTTATTTGATTCCATTATTAATAACATCGTGAATAATCGTGCTCATGCTCAATAAATTGGTCTAAACGGATAAATGTTTCTAACTAATTTTTTCAAAATTGGTCCTTATCATGCAATTGTTAAAAACACATTAAAATCTATGATTGACATACCATTATAATATTGCCGAATATCTTTATTTAGTATCTTTCTGATCAAAATAAACTTCAAGTGCACAAAGTTTACGCGATAGCGTTTATATAACGATTTCTGTAACTGACCGCAAACTGACCTTGATACCTTTCGGGTTGGAATGCAATGCATTAAAGTACGGTAACAATTCCACTGCTGGAACGACGGCTTGTTTAAAGCTTTAAACATTTACGTGTTTAGCGGTCAATTTCGATTTTTTTAAAATATTTTTGTCAAAGCGTATATAAGTTACTGAACATCAATACTTATATGATCTTAAATTTATATGATCCAGAATGCAATATCGTGGTTATTACCAAATAGGAGAACACAGCCTTTAAGTACAAACGCTCTGGCGCTGAATTTTCTTCCAAATATAAAGGTGCAAACATTCAGTATTGATGTCGAGCATTAAGTGTGAAACTGCTCTATCTCTCAAACCTTATCATAAGAGATACAATTGTTTCATACTGACTACGCAGTTAACATCGTTGCTAAACGAACAGTAGTATCCCTTTTCATACCCAATACTTCCCAAAAATAGAAAGTCGATGGAATAACATATAAATGTTAATGTGAAATCTGTTTGTAGATTGCACGTTTTCTACTGCGAAAAGTTTCTGGCTCACCGGCGGGAAATTTTATATTCGAATTGATTGGTCGCTTACAAAGGTCAGGCTAA
Organism: Dreissena rostriformis; assembly: GCA_007657795.1. Lineage (NCBI taxonomy): Eukaryota > Metazoa > Mollusca > Bivalvia > Myida > Dreissenidae > Dreissena > Dreissena rostriformis. Next base: position 40,126 of record VMBQ01004799.1, read on the forward strand.
GGTGAAAAGCTGGCGTATACAGCTAACGCCGAAAAAATATCGATATTTTTCACTGTTTTACCGGCACTATTTTTTCCCCATTGTGACCCCCAATTTTACCAAGAGCGACCATTCTTTAATGAATGTTTTTAACAACATACGGATTTGCTTCCCTTGAACAAACATGTACATTTCCGTAATGTTCGTCTGCTTTAAATAGGCTTTAATCTGAAACAAATTTTGTGATAAAATTGCCACGGACACTTACTGTTGAATTTGTTCCAGTTAATTGCAGTTAATTATTTGCACTCAATTTTTATGCGTTTTGTGTAAAATGGCAAACACATTGTAATTGTTATTTTTTAATAGACTTCACATTTTACTACGCCAACATAACATAAAGTAATTGTTTGCTTATATGATTATTTATTGTTGAAGTGATGTGATCGGTTTTTGTTTATACATACTTGATATGTTTTGCATTGTAAATAATATATACTTATTGTTGAATGTATGTTTTCTTGTGAACTATTTGTAACGCTTATTTTATAAAGCGGTAATTTAATTTTGGGGCGCCCATTAGGGAATTAGTTTGACCGGAATGGCAAAAATACAAAAAAATCATTTGTAAGCATACAATAAAAAGAACATTTGTTGGATTCGGAGAAATATCGATTTTAATTCACTCGTGATCATAGGAAAAAATATATTTTTACTCGTATGCGCCACTCGTGAAATTATCATTTTCTATGATCACTCGTGAAATAAAATCGACATTCCACCGAATCCAACACATATCCTCTATATATTTTAGTTACAGTCGAAGTTAAAAAAGTACAAAACGAAAACAATCAACACAAGCGTTTTATACATTACAATATAATGTATACTGTATGTGGTTATAAAACATCCAAAAACAATATTATCTAAAAACATGGAAAATGGGATAAACAATTTTGCTAATTACGTTGTTTGCGCTTTGATAATACCTTTTTTTGAATCTAAAAATGCTTTGATATTGGTAGGTTTTACACTTTTAATAGGTGATATTTGAATCGCCACAACTTTTGAAGAACACATCTTATTTGTAGGTGCAAACAACACTGATCCATTTTATTCATCCACACATGATAAGTGCATTCATTTAACAATTATATGTGATTTCAAAAGGAATTTTAATAAGTCAATTTTAATTGTACCCAAAGATTTGCCCAATGCCCAAGTAAAACTATTAAATAAATTTGATCGTACGTCAGCTTTGTTTATTTATAAATCTTGAATACTATAAATGTCTTTATCATTGTCTTCAACAGTAGTAGGTTATCAAAGCGCTGAAGGCACTGAAGTTGTTCGCTATTGCATAATCTTAGACGCAACTCAGTTTTCAAAATTATGTTATAGCTTTTTATATCGCAAGTTTGAAATGAACACAACCCATTCACATTTATAAAGAGTGTGTCTTAAAGCATAGGTCGACATGTGTGTGCACTGTTTATCCTCATATTTATGTTATAGAGATAACTAAGACAAAATGAGCGCATTGCACAGGCTAATCAGTGTGCACAGGCTAATCTTATTTGACATGCATTAAGCCCCGTTTTCCCTGAAAGCAGCCTTTAACACTAGACTGGCCAATGTTGTCACACAAGCTGTTAAACACTACTGATTAGGGCCATCGTGGTTACACATTAAAATCCAGAGGGCGAGAACGCGAGAGTACTATGGCGAGAATGCGACAATACGATGACGACAGTGCGACAATACGATGACGAGAACGCGATGGCGAGAATGCGAGAACGCGATGTACGATGACGACAATGCGACAGGGCGACAATACGATGGCGACAATACGATGGCGACAATGCGATAGTACGATGGCGAAAATGCGATAGTCATATCGTACTGTCGCCATCGTATCATCGCATTCTCGTCATCGCGTTCTCGCATTCTCACCATCGTATTGTCGCACTGTCGTCATCGTATTGTCGCATTCTCGTCATCGTACTCTCGCGTTCTCGCATTCTCGCCCTCTGGATTTTAATGTGTAACCATGATGGCGATAACGGTATTCCGTAAAAATCAGATTTATCTGAGGTTATTTTGATCGGGTGTTCA
>VMBQ01004799.1:44199-76805 GCA_007657795.1 Dreissena rostriformis
GCATTTTGATTCACAGGTGGTTGACGTGAGTGTATCCGTCGACGTGTTTAAGTCTAACAAAAAATGAATCACAACATAATTATAATAATAACGTTTTTGATATCAACGAGCATTGAATACAATTATCAAGCAAACAACATTATTTTTTTGTTAATTATTTTTTCTGCAGAAATTGTATGCTTCGTTTAATTTCTTTCCATTTCATCTTCATTCATTTTGATGTATTGACATTAACGTGTAACTCCCCCCTCGTCACCAAAATTTTTTTTACGAACCTACTATGTTAGTAAATCCCTAATCCTTACTATTCTACCGAAACGAAGTCAGAAGTTTTTGATACAGCTTTATGCATTAGCGTTTTACAGGAAATGCCACGTGTCAGTTTAGTACACGGTACTATAAAACTCCCCTTTGTGTCATAACAACATATTTATCTTGATTTCGATATAATAAAAAAAATATGTATGCGTGGATCGCGTTGGATATTAATGTTTTTCATGCATTCGGTAATTCAAACTTAATTTTGTTAAAACATTGGACAAGCGTTCGATATTAATGTTTTTCATGCATTCGGTAATTCAAACTTATTTTTTTTTTACACATTGGTCAATATTATTAATTAGAAACGAAAATTAATATTTAACGAATAATAATTAGCACTATTGCGTGATAGCGTATTGCAATCTCGACATCTGATGAAGTTCCTTGTAAGCACTATCGAATGAAAGTGTATTGCAAGCTCGACATCCGATTGGTGAATTTCATGTTCTCTGATCTATTAAGAGCCTAAGATTATGAATGACCTGCGCGCATGAATTGACTAGGAGTACATAGTGGACTATTTTACCATTCATCGCGCTGCAAACTCCTTTTTGCGCGTATGCTTACAGGTTCGTTCGTTGGTGAATGGAAGTTAAGACACTTCGAATCGGAATTCGTGGTCTAGTAACTTTAGTCGTTCGCAAGTGAACAACTAAACAACCTTAAATATATACACAATAATAGACGTCTACGTGCATGACGTAACATCGTTTGGAGGAAAATTTAATTAAGAAATAGAAAACCCAAGTGAGGCCATGTGACAAAATAGTGACCAGCCAAACTGTATACTACGACAATATAAGAAGATGGATTACATATTAAATAACATTATTAAATATTAAAAAATAAGTATAAGGCAAACATAAAATATATAATGCAAACAATTAACAAATCTATAGATCGTAAAATAACAATATTGAGTGTTTAGCTATTAGGAATCATTTTTATTTTAATATATGGATCTAAAAAGTTTCTTCATTCTTAATATTGAGTTTTTACGTACATATACGTCCATATATCAGTATATTGACATATGAGTACGATAACAGTTAATTCCATTACACGTTTGACACAAGTAAACATTACAATATTCACGTGATGCACACTTTTATATAACTAATCGGCATATAATAACTATTCTTGGTACTTAACATAATATCAAACTAAATATCTACGTTCTATTCATTCCTGTTTTAAAAGGAAATTAATTTAAGAGTGTACTGTCATTGGCCATTCATTTTTGAGATGTGTGAGTTGTAAGGAAATAAAATGCATTTGAAGATTGTGGTATGTTAAAAAAGATGCATTTAATAATATGCGTATGCAATTACTATGACAACAATACATGTATTTACACTAAAAAAGGCAACACACTATTCATTCCAAATAAGATTACGCCTTAAAGTTTGCGAAGTAGTTCATTTAAACAAATATCTAATAAAGCTATTGTAAAGATGTATATACATAGACAAATTTATTATTATGATCGTTAGCATTAAGCACTTGACCATATAATGGTAAAAACTCATGTACATATTCGAAGCGTGAACACGCAAACTGTATATTATACTAGTAGTCCCATTATGTATTTCCTTTCTTTTTAATTATCACATGTATTTATGCAAATCTAAAATTACACTGTATTGAAAGTCCATAAGAACAAGGTGCGATGAATAGTACGTGGATTTGACAGCTGTTTAAGCCACTGGCACTGAAAATTAGCGGATCAAACAGCTGTTTCTGTAACAAAATATTCGGATTGGCTTGAAATGTTACAGCAATTACTCAGATGTCGTTGTGCTTTCATTATTTCAAAAAGTCGTTGGCGCAGCTCTTTGAATTTCATCCGTTTAATGCGGTGCATCTGTAACATATCAATCCATTTTTATGGCGGTGTATATTTTTATTGATACTGTTTTAATCATATGTGAAATCGACCTTTCGCGTGAAATATAATATTAATTTTGTAGCGAATAAAACGAAGGAACCTTTAATTCCTTTATGTCGCCAGTTGTGATATAATCGTTTTGAAAAACGCTATGTCTGCTTCCGTTGACGCGAAATGAACTTGAACCGTTAACTGGCACAGGGTCTTCCTTTTTAATCAGCTTCCCCCTTCTGAAATTGAAGATAATTCATGTTAATTTCCTCTTGGTATGTAATGAGGGCGACGCTGGCTATTAATTTATTTGAAATGTATAATCACAAATAAAAGCCATTATCTCCTGAGCATTGACCTCCTGACATAGACCAGTACTGGCAGTAGGTGCATATAGTAAGATAAATAACGCAGCGCAAATATTTAATAATCACGAAAACAAATTTACCTTGTTGCAAATGCATCTTGCTAAACGGGAAATTTGGTTTGAAATAAGTTCTGAAAGAAAATAATTCGGAGTTATTTTATCCACATTCTCTCAAAGATGCCCCCACCCAAAATAAACACAACAACAACAACAAAAACAAAGATACAGACAACAACAAAAGGATACAATATCGATGCAAATTAACAAAATTTTCCATATCGGTTAACACCGATACAATGATCTTCCAAATCAAATAATTTTGAATATAAACAAATAGTGGTCATACATATGACGACAGAGTCAGTCTACATTAGCAAATATATTATACATGCATTCACTATCAGAATGTTTCTCAATTTTCCAAAGTCAACTTGTTACTTATGCTCTTAATAACGTAACCTTTGAACAGGAAGAGTAGACTAAGAATACCATTCTGAATAACTACAGCATACAGTATTTTATAAAGGGTAGTCATTTCTTCAGTAGCTGTTTGACACGGCGTGTTTGCGACTGAAACAGCAATATAAGGAACGAGAACTACATAGTATTTCCTCTCAGATTAACTCGTTAATCATGTGAATGAACAAAGTGTTAAAAAACAAGTAATTGTGAACGTTTTTAATGTTCTTCTTGTAACACACATACCTGTTTTAACTGTGATGTACTCGTGGATCGGTTTAATTTCCGTTTAATTTCCGTTCGCACAAATACGGATGGTACGTGTGTTTGATGGCATGTGTATGTCCCTGATGATTCCCTGTTGTTTCGTTGGTGGCTTTTGTTAAATTCAATATACTCCATTGTGAGTGTAGGCAACTGCATAATTTTCTTCCAGTTTTTTATCCATAAGAAAGCACGCTTCCGAGATTGATTCACATTCAGCTAAAGTTATACTTGAGTTCGATTGAGAACGGTTGAACTTGAATGTTATGTCAGAGTTTAAAGAACAGTCGATTATGGTTTTAAGTCCTTCTACAGAAATTATGTCTGCGAGAGTTTCCGATGCCCAAACTGAAATATGAAGGGACAACACATCAAACGATTATGTTGCATATACTTTTTAATTTCAAAATTAAACGAGACTTACCTGTAGGTTGAAGTTGAATTCTAATTTTATGAGTAAAATATAATGTATAGGGAGTTAACTGAGATGGTACTTCCGCCGCGCATGCGCATCAGTCTTTGAATCCTTTTCTGGGCTTTCATGATCCACGTTATTAATGTGATTCATCTATATCCTTCCAGAGTATAAAGCTGTCTGAACTTGTAAGTTGAAAAGAAGGGTGGGAGGGCGGCAGTTTACTCCCAATTCATTCTATTTTACTCATAAAATTAGAATTCAACTTCAACTTACAGGTAAGTCTCGTTTAATTTTGATTTTTTTTTCGTAAATTAGACTGTACCGGTAGTTAACTGAGATTTTGAAGCTGCATGAAAGCACAGAGAGTACAAACACATTTGTCTTACCTAAACTTGTAGAATTGACTCTGCAAATGTGCCATGTTTCTCAATTGGTTTATTGTAGAATTTCTTGAATGTCCCAACATTCGACCAGCCTGCCGTCTTTAATATTTCACTTATGGGACCAGATTTTTTACTTGCCTTCGACGTAGCGGCAGCTCTTACACTGTGTGGTCCGAAAATGGTGACATCTATACCAGATCGGCTCATCACTGTTCTTATCCACCGAGCTAAGGTGTCCTTAGATACACATTTATGTGGTTGAATATAACTAACCAGTAATTTGGTCTCTCCTTCCTTCCTGAATTGTTTTGTTCTTTTAAGATACTCTTTCAACACGTAATATATACATAGCCGTCTATCTGGCGGAAAAGATTTGAAACTTAAAGTTGAACAAGAAACACCTGGCCTACTATGTTTAACTAAGCCATCAATTTCGAACACAAACTACGATTTTAACTTTTGTAAATTACGAACTGTTAACATATGTACAGTATGTAAGCGCGCTGCATTGGTCAGAGCCATCAACATAACTAATTTTAAGGTTAGATCTTTCATTGATAAGGTTTTCACTGGACTGAGCTTCCGTAAATACACGAGAACTTTGTTTACGTCCCATATTTTAGTGTACCGTGGTAGANACCGACAATAAATAAATATTGATTTGATTTGATTTGATTTGTTTACAGATGGAGATACTTCACTAACCTGCCATTTACCACAGAATGATAGCCATTTCGAGATGTATGACTGGTATTGATTTCTAGAGGACATTCGCCATGAAGCGATGAGTACAGTCAATCTTGTGACCATTTTGAATTCCCCCCGAACATTTTCACTCTATTTTGATATCGTATTAACCGACTTTTGTCTTACGCCACCAGTGACCGCTGATTTTCGTGTATTTTGATGTCCAAATCTATAATTAAGCAACCACTTTGAGGTAAAAGTGGTACATCTGTTGACCGTTCAGAAACAAATCAGTTTTAACTGTTTATCTAAGCCCATAAGATGTACGATTACACCTTTGTTTTGTTTTCACACCAGCCATTTGCCTTTGTCTCCATGACCGGTTTTGACCGGTGTTGATGCAGACTGCCTGTCAATTTTTTGTGTTGAATAATACAGTGAGGTATTGAAACACAGTCTACGGTTTAAAGAGTAAAAAATCCGGGACGTTAAGTGACAAACTTGATCGCCGATTTTATAGCAGAAACAATGTGCCGACGCGACAAACATTTTCAGTGTTCTCAAGAGGTGTGAAAAATAAACTATTAGATCTGTAACCTGTGTCGAAATCCGTTCATTAAAAATTTTAATTGTAATTGTGCTTAATTAGTTTGTGTTTGCAAATTTTCCAATCAGGCCTGTTTATTTAGTTTTCAATCAACGTCTATTATTTATTTCCCTTTGTACCATAATCGAGTCAGATTTCCATAATCTTACATGCAGAAATTAAAATGAACGGAAAGTGTTAACCTTAAATGAGAAAGTTCGGGTATTGGCATTGTCTTAGAGTAAAAGTGCACGTAAAAACGCGAAGGAGTTTGGAGTCAGAAAAAAACGAAATTTTCTGTGCAAACCATTTACATTGTATTTAGTAAATTTTAGAAAAAGAGAAAACAAATAAAACACATTTTAAGCAAAAAATTGTTTTATTCATTATATTTATATTTAGATTCATTTGATTACAAAAGTTGAAATCATTGTGTCAAAAGGAGATAATCATTCATCTGCATCTAAAATCGAAGGTCTGCATTTTTCCCAAATGGCCTTGTTTTATTTAAAGACCATTTTATTAAGAGACCACTTTTTGTTACTCCCTTCAGTGGTCTCTTAATACAAGATTGACCTGTAAACTTGTAGCTTTCCTTGAAAGTCCTCTATTTCTGAAGGAATTCCCGATACCCGGCATGCCATTAGAGTTAATTTCTTTTGTAGTGGGTGTTCCACATCCATGTGCGGTATGTAGTGTTATCATTTTCTTCCCCCTGGGAATAACTCTGGGAAAGTCCACTAGAATGCTCATAAGGGCCGGAAACCATGTATGTGTGGGCCAAAGAGGTGTTATCACTATGGCTTGTGCTCTCTGCTCAAATCTTTCCAATGCAGCGGCTGATCATGCTGAAAGGATCAAAAGCATGACAACAATCAAATTGTCTCCAATCAATAGTGAAAGCATCAATATATGTAGCCCCAGGATCAGGCTTGTATGAGCAATAACAATCTATCTTGTTATTTAGTCTTGATGCGAAGAAGTCTATTGTGGGTTTTTCCCATATACTACATACTTTCATGAAAATGTCATCATTCAATTGCCACTCTAACCTATCATTAAATTGCCAAGAAGGTGCGTCTGCTTCATTGAGCTTCCCTGCTATGTGTGAGCAGGTGAGCCATACATTGTGTTCAATGCACCAAAACCATATAGCTTTACTCAATTGATTGCATTCTGGCGACTTGCAGCCGCCAAAATTTGTAATGTAATGCACAGCTGTCGTGGAATCCGACAGCACTTTAACATTTTTGTTTTTTACTTTTTCTTTAAGAGCTTGGAGTGCAAACAGTATAGCCTTTAATTCTAGCGCATTTATATGCAGTGCTTTTTCCCCTTTTGTCCATCGACCCCCTGACTCTTCTCCATCAATCACAAACCCCAAAGACTGGAGTCTGTCTGTATGACCAGGTCAGGGTTCCCTTTATCAATTTTTCTGTATTGTGAGTGAATGTTTATGAACCACCATTCTAGTTCGGATTTCATTCTATCGTTAATATGCATGCTTCCCTCAAAATTGCCCCTATTCAACTTAAGAGCTGTAATTTTTGCATTTTCTAGTTCTCTATAGTGCAAATTTCCAAATTCTACTGCTGGGAAGGATGCTACTAAAATACCAATGACCTTTGCCACATCACGGATTGTGGATCTGACTTTAATGTGTAATTTTTGGCATTCACTGACAATTTGTGATTTTTTTCTCTGCTGGTAACCTGACGGTCATCTCCTCAGAGTCGATATCAAACCCCAAGTATGTTCTTGGTGGTTGGTACTAGCACAGATTTTTCTTTATTTATCATGAACCTCAACTTTGTCATTAAATCTGAGGTGTCGTGCACATTCTGTAAGCATAACTTTACTGTTTGACCTCCAAGCAAGCTGTCATCAATGTAGCCTGTGCTAATGTGACCAAGATTTCGTAAAGAGGAGTACNAATTCCCTTTTATTATTGTTTAATTTGAGTTACAATGCTATGACGTTAAATTTTATTTACACTTAAATGTATTATGAATATTGCTGGGCCAAGTGTGAGGTTGAGCGCTCTATAACCAGGTTTAAACCCCCAATGCGTTGCATTGACCGTTCCAAGGCGGTGACCCCAGCTTTATTCTTATTTGTGTTTATGTTGTTTTGTATTGTGCTGTATTGTGCTGTTTTGTACTGTTTTGGCAATCGGTCACTTGCCATAAATAAAGGACCAACTAATTGTTTGTAATAAGATTTCAATACTACTCCAGCAGCTGGAGTTTCACTTCTTTATATTGAAGGACAAAATCCAGCCTTGGGGTGGAATTCAGGTTATTGTCTCTGGTGACTTCAAGCAATTAGCGCCAACTGCAAACAAACTTTATAATGACAATGTGGCATTTTGCTTTCGCAGTCCACTGTTTAAGAGTTTGCATCATGTCCAACTTACTAAAGTTGTGAGACAAACAGACGCTGATTTAATAAGCGCAATAAATGACATTTCGAAAGGTTGTCCACTTAAACAGCAAACCATTGACTTCATGTCAACAGTCTCTGGGCCGCTGGAAAATCCCAACACTGTGAAATTGTTTTCAAAGAGAGATTTAGTGGATGCCTACAACCGGAAGCAAATCTCTACAATGTCTGAATTTATCATTGCCGGGGTAATGTGTATGCTCTTTTTGATGAGCAGCATTTGGCAAAGTTCAGTAAAACCTAAGAGACAAGATTTGATGTCGGCCATACATTGTTGTGATAAAGTACATTTACAGTTTTGCTGACTTGTTTCCCATTCAACAAACCATTCATATATGTCTTTGAGGTCTTTCAGTTTGTAGTCTTCAATAGATACAATTGGTCTTGTGTCTTTGAAAATTTCGATCATTGACGACGTTAATCCAATGAATTGAATGGTACCATCTAGTTCTCTTCCATCTGTTAGAGACTTTCTGTATTCGTTAAATAAGTGGAGCGTGTCTCTATTCAACACTTCCTCCGCTAAATGATTTCGCATTTTTTGTTGTGAGCTGGGGTATATATGGGTGTTGCTTAATTTTCTGTGTATCTTCAGCCCATTACACTGGTCCCATTTGAACACATCAACCCACATCTGCCATTGGACGTTGTGATCACTTTCCAGTGTAACATTTCTAGTGCAACCTTTTGCTAGCCCACTTTTCATAAAAATATTTCTGATTTTTTTAAATACATGTGACGGGTCCATGATAAAAACAACTGCCGAATCAAACGGAGACAGATTTTTTGAAACCATAGTTTGGTCTTTTTTTCCTAAATTTATTTGCATAAATGTTCGATTTGATTGCGCCCCATCCATGTTCACATAAACAACTTCAAAGCCAAACATTTTTAGTTTGTTCACAGCTTCCCAAAATATAGAGTATAATTCATATGCTTGAATGTTTGTGGTAAAAAAATGGGCAAAAGGGAAGCGGAACCCACTAACTCCTAGAAAAATAAACTGCAATATGTGTGATCCTATTTTTTTTTTAGTTTTACCATCTTTTATCACATTACACAATTTTGCTTCATGTCCCACTTCTTCTAACCCAACTAGCTGAATCACGTCCCCATTTTTACACTCCTGTAAGTCTTCTTGTATTGCCATTTCGTCAAAAATGATACCGCCGCACATCGCTTCAGATGACAACTCTAGCCGTACTGCTTCTGAATGCATCCACCTGTAAAAGAGAAGTTTATTTGCGGTATGAGATGGTTTCGATGTATATAACGCTTGACATTTGATTAATCCTACTAGTTTTTTAATTTTCCCTTTAGGCAGTAAGTATGACTTGAATAAATTTCCAGTTAAACCGTTTCCAATTTACGGAACAGTCCATCGTGGAAAATGCTCTATTTCACATAGATTTGCGCTTATTTTGCAGTACATGCTGGTATCGATTTACTCCCGAAATAACTCAGATTAACTCTTTGTATCGATTTCAATGCGTTGTTTAGCAATTAGCCGGTAAGATAAGCAATGTATTTTCTACAATGTTATAGTAGATATCATATAATAATTTTGAGGACTTATACAAAATACTTGCCTAAGAATTTCATCCGAAAAACCTGATTCGTGCTTCACCTGACTTTTGTATGAAATCAAAAGTCTGTGAGACGGGAGAACTAGTAAATTATTCTCAGACAACATCTTGTAGACATTTGGCGATTTGGTGTATATTTGCAAGCACGTTGCAATGATGTCCTTGCTCCATCGGCGTTGCCTCGGTGTTTTACTTAAATTAGCTGCCTGACATACTTTAAGGTTTAACATTTCAGGCGACGCATTAGGAAGGAGGTTTTGTAAATATGGAACTGTTATTTCAAGGTGACTGGTCGTGTTCATGTTTTCTTTGCCGGATGTTTTATTTTCTAATGTCATTTTTTGGCATGGGGTGCATGTTTTTGTTCTCGTGTTAAACTTGACAACTCTATTACACATGATGGATCGTATCTGCCTTGAATTGGTTTCTGAATGTCTATTTTTCAAATTCTCAATCACATGAAGTCGTGAACAAATAGTGTCCCTTGAAACCTTGACACCTTCACACAATTTCATTAATTTGACGATCTTGCAAATTTCATTGATGCCACTGAATGACGTATTATATGAACCGTCAATATCGACGGAAGCCAAATTTATTTCAACGTCACCAATAAAAAATTGAACAAAATAATCGTTTTTAAAATAGATGGTCTTAACAATGGGGTTGCCATTTGAAAGAAAATCCGATTGAATTTCACAAATCATTTTTTTCGGCGTCTTGACTTATGCACTTGCAATAATTAGGTAACACATTTGGCGATATGTTTTGTTCGCCAAATATTGGCTGTTTCAGTGTCGGCAACGGATTTAATGCAATCCAACATAGCTAGAAATCGTCTGTTTTCCGATTCGAACTTTCTTCCTCTGAACGTGTGGGAATAGTGCCAAAACATATTCGGTAAATTCTCTCGAAGAACATTCTGCATTCTCCCTCATTTCTTTACACTCTAGGTCATATTGAGCGTATACTTTTTTCATTTCAAACGAACCATTTCCTTCACTGCAACGTGATATCAACCTGAAATAAATAAGACATGTTTGTGAAACATGTATTCCCCATAAAATATCATAAAATCCAACAACTTTATTACATGTATGGGGTTTGCGATAGAAAGGGCTGTTCTGAAGGGAAATTGCATTTAACCATAAAGTTTATAAAAACATTGTGTTGCCAGATTGTTTACATTAACACACTCTGTTCAAAGAGCATTAATTTTACCATGCTATTTATACTGCAGCAAATTGAGTTCATGAATAGATGTTTGACATTTAAAAGCTGTTAGAATAAGCTTTGATAGACTAGCAGTTTTAGTTTAAAATTTGATATTATAGAGAAAGGATGTACATGGAAATATTTGATAGAACAATTATAGAAACAAGAGAAAAAAAGTTATGTAATGCTATTTATGAAAATTATAGTGTATAATATAGTAAAAAGTGCAATAGTATGTGTTCGTCTTATTTTACCCTGAGGTGGATATAAAATAGACCCTATAGAACAATTTGGTAGCAGAACGAGGTTTGCCTATTTCTACATCTCACAATGAGTGACAAAGAAGGTGAAGACACCCCTCAGGGGAATTTGGTAGAGAATTTGATAGAGTTAAAAGTGAAGAAATCTAGATGTAAAGCAGCATTCACCAGGGCGCGCAATAAAATGAAAGACATTTTAAGCGATGATACGCCAAACAAAGACCTTGCGAAAGAGTCTCTTGACAAGGTTGAAGACGCGATGGACATGGCAGTACAAAGTGTTAAAGAACTAGCCTTAGTGGTGAAAGATTCAACAGAATTGGCAAGTACTTTGAATGAAATTGACATCTTTGAAAAACAGTATGATGAACTCATGAGTTTATATGATGAAGTTTTCACAGTAAGCTCCAAGTCTGACCAAGATAAGTCTGACCAAGATCATGAATCAAACCATGAAGACGCCAGTAAATCGGATTCCGCATTAGGCAGAGATATGTGGAAACAACTTCAAAGAGTAAAGATCCCCGTGTTCACTGGTGACAAGACAAAGTACCCTGCATGGAAGGCAGCTTTTCAAGCATGTATTGACGAATCGCCAAGTACCCCACAGTACAAACTTCTGCAATTACGTCAGTACCTAGGTGGCGAAGCTCTACATTCTATTGAAAATCTGGGACATTCNCATGTAAAACAAATATATTATCAACTGTGCTCATCTGTGACCTGAATCCCGCCTGTGCCTCTATATATACACAGTAATTTTCTGCCCAAACAGATAATCTATGATTTAATATTTTGGTAAATATTTTTCCTAGTGTGCTGAGAAGTGTAACACCTCGATAATTATTGACATCGTTAACACTGCCTTTCTTGTGTAAACGAATAACGAGACCATCTGACCATACCGTAGGAAAATACCCTAACATAAATATTTTATTAAATACGGCGTTAGTATACTTTTTCCGAGTATAAAAAATCATTTAAATATAAATCAGGGCGGCCTGCACTCTTGTTCGGGCTTATTTCGGTAATTGCCTTGGTAATTTCTTGTATTGATATAGGCATATTTAATTCCTCAAACATAATATTAAACACATTTTGTTCATACCTTTCAACAAAGTTCACAACGTCTTCATCAGGTGAAAAAACATGCTATCTGGGTTATTTACACTTTTAAAATATTTCGCGAATACATCAATGGTTATATTTGATGTTTGTAAACCAGCTGTTTGTTTTAAAATTTTCTCTCATATTTTGGATTATTTTGAAAATACCAGTGACAGGAAAATGTGATTTTTGTCAGTGATATTCATTAATGTTTGACGGATGCAATACTTTATTTATCTTTAAAAAAAAGATATGATAAAAGTAGAATATTAGTAGAAAAAATTTGATCTGTGTACATTATTTTGGGAATATCTTATCACCGGATTAAGATTTTTCCTGTGTGAACACTTACTCAACGGATTATCATTTTACCAGTGGTGATAACTTTCTTAACGGAATAACATACTTGCAATCACAATGTGTCGGATGAGATATAATAAAGACCAATTACTAAATTTATCTGCAGTATCGAGAAATCAAACAATACCAAACAAAGGAACGTTAACCATTTAAAAGCAATACAATCTTTTGAAATATAGAGCTGCCCGAGGCGGTAGGGATCAAGAGTTACGTGTATGGGACCCAAATATTGGAGTAAATTTAAATAATCAACAAAGTTTACCATCACAAATTCCAACTGTAACATCTTTAAAAAGACACAGCACACTTGCCTTACATTGAACTGTCATTCTGTTGTCAGAAACAAAGATGTTTTGATTGGTCACTATCTGAGAGAAGAAAAAATCGACTTTGCCGTATTCACAGAAACCTGGTTCTCAGATGAAAAGCAACACCAAATAGATACCTCAGACTTAAATCAAAATGGTTATACAATGAGTACTGTAAATCGTTCAAATAGAATAGGCGGCGGAGTGGCTTTAACTTGTCGGACTGGGGTTACTGTACGAAAAGTGTCAAGTAGTAATACCCGGACATTTGAACATGGTATATGTCAACTGATTTTCAAAAACATTACAATTAATGTAATTGGCGTTTACAGACCACAATCATTAGGGACTGAAAATCAATTTTTGAAAGAATTTTTCGAATTCATGGATTGAAATTGTTCCCAACTATTCAAATCTTATGATTCTTGGAGATTACAACTTGCATGTCAACACAACTAACAGTGTTGTGACTGAATTTAAGAAACCTCTTGTAGCAATGGGTTTGGAACAACATGTTAATTTCAGTACACACACACAGAGGGAAATACGCTCGACCTTGTAATCTCTGAGGCTACAAATGGTATTGAACTCAATTCGTGTGAACCAGGCCCTTTCTTTTCGGACCATTGTGTAGTCAAAGTCGTTACCAAAGAACAAAAAGAAAATATCAAGAGTCAAACAATAACATATCGAAACTTTAAAAAAACATTGACTACTCAGCATTTACCAACGACCTCAATGAAATGTCAATTACACGAGACAAAGTAGATATTTTTGTAGAGCAATTTGAAGATAAAACTATAGAATTCTTGATAAACACGCTCCATGCATTGAGAAAAACAAAATTTGTCGTGCACCAAAACCATGGCTTAATGAAAACATTCTTGAACTAAAACGCAAAACACAAACTGGAGAAAATTTAAACAACCAGACCAATATGAACTTTTCAAAAATGCCAGAAATAAATACACTTTTGAGTTGAATGCAGAAAAGCAACGATCGCTTTGTCAAAAAATAATTGATTTTCACGGAGATTCTAAAAAACTCTACAAGTTTGTATCAGAATTAACAGGAAAGAAAACTGATAACCCTATGCCGGAAGGTGAAAGCTACACCGCGATAGCTGAAAATTTTGCCAATCACTTCCTGGATAAAATTAACAAAATTCGAGATGCCCTTGCAAGTTTTGAAAAATTCACACCTGAACACACGGAAGTACCATGTTTCGGTATGTTCGAGGAGCTAACCCAAGATGAAGTGAAAAAGATCATCAATCATCTTCGAACAAAATCATGCGAACTAGATGCATTGCCAACAAGAGTACTAAAATCATTTTTAAACGAGTTACTACCGTTCGTGACAAAATTGGTTAATCTCTCTCTGAGTCAAGGAGTTTTTCCTTCAAAATTTAAACAGGCAATAGTAAGACCACTTCTTAAGAAAATTGATTGGACTAGACCTGAGTTATGCCAACTATAGACCAGTTAGCAACTTATCATTTCTATCGAAAGNAGAGAAAAAAAGTTATGTAATGCTATTTATGAAAATTATAGTGTATAATATAGGGAAAAGTGCAATAGTATGTGTTCGTCTTATTTTACCCTGAGGTGGATATAAAATAGACCCTATAGAACAAGCATAGAACAATAATGTTCTCTTTTCAAATGCAAACCTATTCTTACATTATCTGTCTTTATTGGTAAATAAACAACTTTTTGTTGTAATGATTTAAGCCTCGCTCTGGAAAAATGGGGCTTAATGCAAGTCCATATTGTCAAACCAGATTAGTCTGTGAGGACTGCAGAGGCTAATCTGGTTTGACACTTAGGGACCATACTTTTTGCCTAGATTGGATTTTCATTTAGAAGAGATTTCCTTTAAAAATAAACTTTCATAAACTAAATTAAATAAATGTCAATCAAAAGAAATAGAAATTGCTGGTGACACTGTTAAAGCAAAACAATGCATAAGGTATCTGGGTGCATATTTAGACGAAACACTTGATTTTAAAGAACACATCNTACCCTGAGGTGGATATAAAATAGACCCTATAGAACAAGGGCCTTGTATTCTACTAGCCATAGGCAACAAGATTCGAATGGGATGTGAAATAAAATGTTTAGTTTGAATGTCTTTGCGTCGTGCTTCATTTTATTAACACAGCAATGTTTATGTTTTCATGTCAACAGAGAGAACATCACGGCACAAGGGAATTTCTGGGTGGATGCTGAATGGGATGACCCTGAAGGGGAAACTGCAGAAGAGTATGATGAAGCATTCAACAACATTATGTCATGAAGTCGCTGATGACATACAACTGCCACAGAAATTTGATCTCAGTTTAACTCTGAAGCAGTGCTTGACAAATGTGCCAGTTACACCAGTGCAGTAAGAGGTGGACGATATAGTAAACAAAATGATAACTGGTGATTTAGCTGATGCCAGGAACTTTTGTAAGAAGCAGTTTACTGCTTTGACTGACATAGTCAAACAATTAGGTGTAACTGCACAACTTGGCGTGAAGGCTGAAAAACTGAATTCGTTCTATGCTGAATGTCACAGGTATCAGACAAGTGATTCATTTAAAGTGGCCTGTATGCTACTATTCAAAGACTGTATATGTGTCTCGCATGCTCACTCTCACGTCTGCAGTCACTTGACTAACTCTGTAAGACAGTTCTTACTTCAAGAAACTGTCGAATCTTTTAAAGCAGGGGAACACGCCTTACCAACAAGAAGTGTAACAATAGCTTCGAAAGCTCGTATCAGATATATTGGTGGATACTGTGTTCATAGTGTACTTCAGAAGTTCAACACTATTCGCAGAGCTAACCCGTATTCCTCATCCGCTTATGGTCAATTAAATTATGAAAACGCTGAACAAAACTTGCGATCTTAAACGGCCTAACGGAGAGAGAGGAAGTACTTAAGGCTACTTCCACGGAACTTGATTCATTACTTGACACATAACAGCGACAATATCAATCAAGGGGACTTATCAACATAACTGATGGAATGTATCATATCTTCTGTCAAGTGTGTGCCATGTGCCTTCAATTATTTGTGCAAGAAAACTTAAACATGCATGGAGAAAATCTGTATCAGTATTGTTTATCTGAATTGCTGAAGTCAAGTAAACTATTAGAGGCATTATCATAAAATGTGTCACTACAGTCAAAAGAAATCGAAAAATTTAGTACATCAGTGATCTATGCAGATGATACATCTGTCATAAGCTGTGTATTGCAACAGCTTTCTCTTACAGCTCATCATGTGATGGATTTATTCAAAGAGCTTGTGGCAAAATTTTTACACATAATGATAAATCAATTTAGAAAAGATATCCTTGGATCAATGTCTGTTGAAAAAACAATGTCACACAGGAAACAGATACAAATAAGAAAACAGAAAGCTCAACGTCCAAATTCTCATTTCAAACAGTAGTCAACGACATAACGGAAGGGAAAGATATGTCTCATGCGCTAATGAAAGGAATGTTATTGAACAAAAGTTGTATTTTTCAGGGAATGACTAAAAAAACAGATAAACATTCTTTGTGGTGCTTATGTTGTATCTGTGAAAAGGAATGATAAAAAGGATGTGCATATTAATAAATTGTCAGATACTATTGTTAACTCAACATGTATGAAAAATTGTAACATAATCAGATATCAATCAGGAATATTGGAGATGGAATGTGCCGACTTGGCGGAATCAGAACCAGGTACGTCCGCAATCCAGCCAGGGCCATCATCGGAACCAGCTACGTCTGCAATCCAGCCAGAGCCATCATCTTCCCTTGATGACCCAGACAGTATTCAAACGAATGCTGCAACAGTAGCTGAACACGCGGGAATAAAGTTAGATGCAGATGAAAGCTGTGGGAAGTGTGGAAAAGTTGGAAAAGAAGGAATTGAATGGATTCAATGCTCTTCTTGCAATACATGGCTGCACAGAAACTATGCTGGGTTACGAAGCAAAGCTAAGTGGGAGAGATTTTCAAACACAACTGCTCAGTTTTACTGTAACGATTGCAAGTAAATATACACTGTAAAAGACACATTTGCAAAAGGCAATATCTCTGTGTTGGTTTACAAAATATTTCTATTTCAGGTAACTTTACCAGCGATATCTGCTTTATTTTTGTATAATTATTAACATTTAATATCAGTTAGTTTCTGGTTTGATTCATAACTATGACTATTGGTTGGTAAATAATATGAAAACTATACCGACAAGGCAGCTAAGTAATCATTACATATTATTATATTGTAAACCTGTTTTGTTCGATTTATTTTAGGTGCGCTCTGTGAAAACGGGGCATAATGCATATGCGTTAAGTGTCGTCACAGATTAGCCTATGCACATTGTACAGGTTAAACAGAAACGACACTTTCCGCCTTAACTGGATTATTGCTAAGAAGATACTTCATTTACCCGATAAACGAAAAATACCATACACGCGGAATGTGTCGTCCCTGTTTTATCCTGTGCGGACTGCACAGGCTATTCTTGGTCAATTATTAAAGAAAGTACATTAAGTGCGGTTTTCCCAGAGCGCGTCTCAACTGTTCCTGCCCTTTAATATCGTATCATGGTTATAAGTATAGACCCGTGCAATAACCTTGAAAACAAATGTCTTGAAGTGTCCCTTAAACCAAAATAAACGACTATGTTATCTAAGTGAAATTCTCACAAGTGATGAATTAATAGACATGAGAGACTGTGATAAATTTGTAAACCTTATAAAATATCACCCCAGGAGATTAGCAAAGTATTTAGTAGTCTCATATTTGAAACGCAGGAGCAATTTATATCATATATGAAGCAATAATAATGTTTATCCGTTAATATCAGCCATTTTTGTTGTGAATGATGACTATATTTATAAAATCATATCGTACTCAATGTCAATGCCATTATATGTTAATTAACGCCTTGATAAGATAGGTTGAACGTTACATGCATGCTGCTGTTACATTTCATCCATGTTAAGTATATGCATAACACATTTGTATAGTATACATGTTGCGTTCGGATAATGTTTTATGTTGTGATTATATCAATTGAATACTTAAAAACCTTGATATTGTTTATTTTCCTGAAGTGTAAATCTTAATCTTTCGTTTCGCTTAAGAATACAATTTTATTTAAATATTACAATACATACCAGCTTGTTTTCATGTTTCACGCTTGTAGTTTGAACTCTCGTACAAGGTTGATTATTTTGATCACTACATATACCTTGAAGTATGAGTTTTGATTTAACTCAAATTATGTAACTACATTGAATTCAGAACTTACATGCCGCTATTATTGGCGCTGTATGAATATATATACATACATGAATGGTGCGTGCCGTCATTGTGCGTTGACAGTGTGCGAAATCAAACGAATGTGTAAAAACTCATATAATCAGTAACTTGTTATTCGTACAGAAATATTATGGTATGTGATTTATTAGGAATATATTCATTTACTTTACTTAATGACAATTTAGCATAGATATTTTGCCTTATTACAATGAAGACTATCTTGATTGACGTCTGAATTTGTGATATGACCATGTCGATAATTCTTTATATACTGACTTTGTTACTGTCCATTGTATCGCTTACTGTTTTCATGCTTCATGTTTTATCATCTATTATGTGACTTATAGGCCCGTTTGGGCCGGGTGCACACCGTCTTGTAATGTCTGTTGTTATCTATATATATGTTTGCACATGTCACTTTAATAAAATATTTACTTACTTACTTACATACATCTCTTCAAAAGTTATGTCGCATAATTTTGTCCAAGGTTTGTCCGGAACATAACAATATGTCATTTAACGTTCGATTTTTAAATGACTTGCTTCATTTGTTCATCATCATGGGACATGTGGCATGTGGGGTATTCGTCACGACTGTGACAAAGTTCTAGTTAATGTTATACACACAGCATCAACAAACGTAATCAGTTTTCATTTTTATAGTTTGATCATTTTAAATGGACAGATATAAAATACAAGAAATCACGAAATGCATTTTACATGAAAAAAATGACACACGAACGACGAATACAGTGACCATTACGAATAAATACATATATACGGCCCTGACATGTTCATTTGGTCCTAATTTAATATCCACGCGTCATTAATTAATGTAAGTTATGTCTAAATATTTAACTAGAGACCTAACCACATCAGTTTAAACATTATATAATGGATTTGAGCATACCAGTTAACTACTTTCATAATTGGCGCCTATGTTATTTCGTACACAAACGTCATTAAATGTAAACAATACTGGAACTCGGCTTCGAGTCTTGCATAACGGAGGAACCAATAGCCAGCATTGTGTTGGCCAATGATATGGCGTTTTACAACCGAGAATTCGGTCGACAATCAATGGCAGCAACACACCGACATGTAGCGAGAAAAGTCGAGGTAAATTGAATATTAAAGTTATTAGCCGAACAGGAGATCGGTAAGTTGTGTTATCACGTTGCGTTTAGCGTCTTTTTACGAATCCAGTTGCATTAGTTCGGCAACTGCATGAAAACATGTGTGTTATCGATGAAAACGGTCACGTCCCGTGTTCCACAATCTTTCAGCAATATGCATATAGTGCGTTTCATACCTTGTGTATATATAATACCTATACGAGGGGTATTTTTTCAAACTGTGTTTTTTGTCAATATTCGTTGTTGAAGAGTCAAACTATACACAATAGGTGTACATTTAACAATCTGAAACCCCTGGGGTAAGCTCGGGGGGGGGGNTAATAAACCTCTGAATATTTCTCTCTTGAAAAGTCCACTGTGTTAAACTCCACTGTTTTCATTTAATGCAAAACACATATCGCCTTCTTATAACCGCGCGATGGATTTCTTTCCGAAACCCTGCTATCACCAATCTTACCTTCCCCAATATTAAATATTAAGTCACAGCCGTTTTGAAACTGTAACAGGTAAACCAGCTCCGACTTAACGCATAAAGTCAACTAAAGCTGTCAACTAAAGCAGTCAACTAAAGCAGTCAACTAAAGCAGTTAACTTAATCACTCAACTAAAGCTGTCAAATAAAGCTTAACTCCGTAGTTTGAAAAGATATAAAATATGAGATAGTGTATGAATGTTTAGGTAAACGCAATAGTTAACAAATACATCATTTTGCTGATATACAGGTAAAGAAGTGTGAATTTAACATCTGGCGCGTTTAGTTGTGTAAAATAACTTAATCAGCCTCGCTCTGTGAAAAAGGGGTTTAATGCATGTGCTCAAACTGTCGTCCATGATTAGCTTGTGCAGTCCGCTATTTTTTGTTTAAAGAAGCGTCTCGCATACAACGTCTCGCCACGTCCCGCACACAACGTCTCGCATACAGCTAGCTGGATCAAATCCCTGCCGTCACAACCACCCACGTGATGATAGCCGAGCCACTTGACGCTATAATATCGACGTACATTTCATATTTGTACGTCGAAGTACAATTTTTTTACGTCGACGTACATTTTTCTTTAAACCTAGTAGGTCTTGTTGACTTTTGACCCAAATGGTACACCATATCGCCACGCCTTGCACGCAACGCAATGCATACACCGTCTCGCATACAATTATTGTAAAACACAATGCCATTTATTTCCTACATTCTATACAAACGTATAAATGCGGTATTTCCCATTGATAAATCTACTAGCCATTGCATCGGTAGTAGCGCTAAAGTATTTGTCCAGAAACAAGAACGATTAAATCATAGAAGCCTGGTAGCATTGATGTCGCTTAAATGGGTGAGTGAATGCCGTGTGCGTACTAAAAATCGTAGATGTTTGCGGTCGCTGATTATTAAAGCATCTTATTGTTCGTTTAGCTTATTCATATCGGTTGGTTTACGTCTGCGTATGGAGCAGCTGTTGAAATATACACCATGTTACACTTGTATACATGTGATATTGTTAATTTACAACAGGCATTGTTCAGAAAATAAATATTGCTTACAAAATGACATTACGAAGTGAATATTATTAAATGTTTATCCATCTTCACATCAAAAAGCGCATTTCGGTAATTTGACATGCATTAACATAGCATACATGCTATGAATGTGCATTACCATGATTATGACTCTATTAATAGTTAATTTTACCGTAAACTAAATTAAAATGGCCTGTTCTCAATAAGACATGCGGGTTGAGAATTATAACTATTCATTTGTTTTAAAATCACAAACATGCCTTTAAACAGCTAAACCGCATTTATAAAATGCGCCGTGGGTATTTATTGCTGGTGTCGAAAAACTAGAACAAACCTCAACATGTCCGCAATACAAAAACGTTGTTTTTCGAAGTGCCTTTGTGCGCTACCTGTATGGTGTCGATGCTGCTGTATGGTGTCATTACATGCAGTATTATTAATAATAAAATATCCCGAAAATAATGTTTGGTTGATAACCAATAGGTTGTTCATATATTTATCCCTGTAAAATAAGCACTTCTAAGATTTTTTGTTTATGCATTCGCTATAAATATATAAACAGTGAGTGTTTTATGGCTGCCACACCCATAACTTTGTATTCTACAAACATCGATTTAAATAACGCAGTATGCTCGGGTAATGGCTTCACACAGAAGACCCGAGGAAAAACACGTGAATGATGAAAGAAAATTAATTTGTTCAAACACATTTCGAACGCAAATGATTTGGGGTATGTGAAAAGGCTTGTAAGGTTAATGTTTTACTTTCTGCCTAGTCACTAGATTTATAATTATTCGTCCGCGGCGAAAATATTGCTTAATGTTCGCAGGGCGCTTAAGTAAGACAGTCACTTGTACAGCATTGGAGGTTTAAAACGGTTTATGTTACTAATACAAACTGAAAAACAAAGATAAGCAAAGAAGAGGCCGCTAAATGAGAAGCTTCGTGTTAAACGAGAGAAACAAAACGTACAATACTCGTGTAACCAAATCCACGTTTAGTAAAGAAATTGTGTACACACAATAATTAACTTTGGAACATTTGTTTCGCTTCGTTTTACCTATAAATTATTTTTGAACTTGCTGATTAAACACATAATCTGAAAGCTATCAATACAAATATTTACACATAATACAAACTGTAATTCAATCTTCGGGAACCTTTCCTAAAGTAATGACATTAAGTGTTACGCGTATCTCTTATGACGTTTCGGCCAGCGTAGCTCAAGCCAAGCCTGCGCGATAGCGCAGTCTGTTCAGGAGCTACGCTGCCCGCTATAAAATCGTACAATGCTTCATGGTTTCTCATACGGTACGGGATCTCCTGACCTGACTGCACGAAAGGCATGCTGGGCTATAGCAGACGATATATTGAAATGTAAAGATGGTTGAAAGTACATCACCCTTATGCAGGCAGTTGTAAACCCGGTCGTAAACATGAGAGGTTTAATCGTATCATTTAGAAAATTTATTGTCTGCTGGTACAACTGACTGCAGTTGTATTTTGTTAAGTTGAGTTAACAGCTATACAAATAAACTCTCACGCCTCGCCTCGCGAAGCCGCTAAAGTTCGGTAAACCGTTACATTGGAAAACTGGCGCTAAGCTGTAAACTCAACTTAAAAACGCAACTGCAGTCAGCTGTACCAGCAGACGAGAAATTTTAGCGCGAAAGGTAGTTCACTGTTTACACTCTCTGCTTGCGTCAGGAAAACACAGACCTACTTTGTCGTGTTTTACTATGTGGTATGAAGCCGCGATGTTATAACTCAAATAACAATATCGACCATTTCATGCTGCAATTTATATAAACAAGGAAAACAAAACAATGTTTAGTTTCGTTCGATGCGTTATAACTTTAATAGAATATACACTTGTTCAAGCAGTATTAAAATAGAATACGCATATTAATACTTTTACTTTAAACATATTTTATTTCCAAAGAATGACATTGTACAAATATATACATTGGTCCATATATACATACATTATGGAAAAAAGGTTAGACCTGAAGTTCTTTAACGTTATCGGGGGTCCTTCCCTTGCGTGAGTTTTTACATGTTGAAATGGTGAAAGACTTAAACATAAACTATTAATGATGTCATTTACAAAGTATACAATTTTACAATTAACATAGTATACAATTGACGCATATTAATAAGAGATACAGTGTAAATTATGCAAGCACCATACACTGTTGCAATATGTTATGTTCTTCTACTCCTCTTGATTTTCTTCTATCCGCTCAACAGTGGTACTTATACGGATATGATTCACTTGGTAGTTGTCAGCCAGAGCAGCAACGTCCTGTACGAGTACGATGTGCACGTTGATTGTGTGAAAACTGTTAAACGCAAAAAGTAAATATTAGGGGCTTATCAACCACACTTTCGTCTTCCACTAAACGGCACTATGACATATAATATTCGTTAAATAGAAAATAACAGGTTACTGCCTGATCTTTTTGTAATTTATCAGGCAAAGCTAAGAATAATATAACGACGAGGCTTAACGAGTAGTTATTGTATTAGTGTCGAGCCTGATATATTACAAAAAGATCAGGCAGTAACCCGTTTTTCTGTTTATCATACCTCTCTCTAAGTCACAATTTTAAAAGAAACAATGAAATAAAATCGCTACGACACTGCATTTTTAGCGGGAATGAATATGATCTTTCACAAATGATTTACAGGGGTTTCACTGTCCATCGCGCTACCATGTTTCTAAGCCTCGCATGATAAACTTGATCTATATCTAAAACTCACATAATACTCTTTTTATCGTATAATGTCCTCCCTTTTTCCATTAATAATTATCAATAGCGCATTTTTTAACGATTTTGTTCTTCCGTAATTTTTGGAAAAACCCGAGTGTGATCTAAAAATAGCGATAGTATAGAGCTCAAGTTAATACGATTTGTGTTGTACTATCGATTTTCATCTGATAATTGGATAACATATATTACATCATGCTATCAAATTGTTTGTTTTGCTGAATCTGATTTTATTTTACTAAAATGATGACTCTATAGATTATTCCGAGTAAAATGACTTACATCCAAACATCGACTGATTTAACAACTTCCTGTTGAACGTGACGTTATCAGCATTTACACATTCATTTTTAATATTTGAAAAATACGTTTTTTGCTGTTTGTGTTGCTTTCTGTGGATTAAATGTAATCCATCTTGGTATCAAATTGTTTGTTTTGATGAATCTGATTCATTTTTACAATAAAATATTGATTATTTATTAAGTCTTAGTAATATGACACATCGACTGATATAAGAACTTCCTGTCGAACATGATAAAAAATAAATAAAATATCATGCAGCGTTATATCAGGCAGATAACAATGTAGCGGTATGATGAAATAAAAGTAACTTTTCAAAAGAGCTCTACAAACTAACTCGCAATCAAACTACTGAACAAAATAAGTAAATTCAGTAAATTAGTATACCCGTTACAAAGGCGGTTCCAAGGGGGGCGGACGCGGCGTACGCCCCCCCCCCCCTAAAATCGCCAAAGTAAAGTAAATTCATTTGGTGTTTCACGCTTAACAAGATCTGAATCACCTATTTAAACTCATTTTTCTTCTTTTTCCTACAAAACATTTCTTTATAGCTTTTTTTCCGGCTATATCCATCCGTATTACGTATAAACTATGCACTCTTTTGGCATTATAAGAAGGTACTTTGATGAAAGTACATAAGGCGTGACATGCTCGAGAAGTGGTTGTCAAAGTCTCAAAATCACTAAAATCGTGGAGCTTACAGGGGGGCTTTGCCCGCCTGGACCCCCTATATACAGCAGGGCTTTGCCCTGCATCCACAAGGGGCCATAGCAGCCCCCCTGGACCCCCAGCAAATCTTTCAATATCCCCCCCTAACCAGAAATCCTGGAGCCGCCCCTGCGTTAGGCTTACTTTACTTCTCGGTCCTCGAAGAACACCATCAAACCCACGATCATCATCACCAGATCCACTGCTCCTATGAACCGGACGGGGAGAGAAGGCATTGTAGTTCTCGATTTATCCGAATTAAAATACAATATTCAAAACAAAAATACTTTTATTTTACTACGTTAAATATCTTCAATAATCCATCACTTTTTGTTTCAATATACAGTAATTTTGTGTGAAATGTTTCCAACAAGCAGCCCGTATCCGTTGAGATCTTCATAACACTGACTCTTCTTCTCATCTAGCCAGATTTTTAGTCACTGTTTATCACGTGACTACCACCTCTGTGTATGTCGCACAGCATCGTCGACAGCATTATGATGCGTATAAACCGTTTGATGTGTATGATGCGTTTGATGTGTACGATGCGAATGATGCGTATGATGCGTTTAATACCTATGATGCGTAAAATGCGTATGAAGCGTTTATGTATATGAGGCGTATGATGCGTTTAATGCGTATGACGCGTATAATTCGTATGCTGTGTATGATGCTTTTGATGGGTATGATGCGTTTAATAAGTATGATGCGTATAATGCGTACGCTGTGTATGATGCGTATGATTGGTATGAAACTTTTGATTGGTATAATGCGTTTGATGCGTATGATACGATTGATGCGTATAATGCGAATGATGCGTTGACGCGTTTAATGCGTTTAATGCGTTTAATGCGTGTGATACGTTTAATATATATGATGCGTTTCATGCGTATGATGCGTTCGATGCGTAAAATATTTTTAATGCGTATATTCGAATGATGCGTATGATGCGTTTAATTCGAATGATACGTATAATGCGTGCGAATCCTATGATGCGTATAATGCGTATGAAGCGTTTGATGTCTATGATGCGTATGATGCGTTTAATGCGTATGACGAGCAAAATGCGTATAGTGTATATGATGCTTTTGTGGGTATGATGCGTTTAATGCGTATACTGCGTATAGTGCGTACGCTGTGTATGATGCGTATGATGAGTATTATACTTTTGATTGGTATAATGCGTTTGATGCGTATGATACGATTAATGCGTATAATGCGAAATATGCGTTGACGCGTATAATGCGTTTGATGCGAATGATGCGTTTCATACGTTTAATGCGTATGATGCGTTTCATGCGTTTGCTGCGTTTGATGCGTATACATGTAATGAGTTAAATGCGTGTACTGCGAATGATGCGCATAAATCGAATGAAACGTATAATGCGTTTAATGCGTATGATGCGTTTAATGTGTATTATACGTTTGATGCGTATAATGCGTTTAATGGGTATGATACGTTTCATGCGTATGATGCGTTTAATGCGTGTTATACGTTTCATTCGAATGATGCGTTAAATGCGTAAAATGCGTAAAATTCGTATAATGCGTATGGTGTGTATGAGTCGAATCATTCGTATGATGCGTATGTGTTGTATGATTCGTATAATGCGTATGATATGTATTATGCGTATGATGCGTTTGATGCGTATAATGCATTTTCTGATATTGCTTCTGTCAAAACAAATTGCGATACGTTTAATATAAGACAAAATGGAAAACCACGTTAGATTTTCCAATGAATTATGGAAAAAACTTTCTGGGATCCCAGACATGAGGCGTTCTATCGATCAATTTATATACGGTGTTCCATTGGGACCATTCGTTGTCTCTACGTTCTAACTATTTACTATATAGTTGTGCAGAGATGAAGAAAGCGGACTGATAGCACAAGAAAGGGATAAGATAATAGACAGCAGCTGGACTGGACAACAGAACATACGTAAGATCTGTTACGTCAATGAAATAAGTTTTAAATCTGTTACGCGTATGATGCGTATGATGCGAATGATGCACATGATGCATATGACGCGTATAATGCGTATAATGCGTGTGTTTGATGCGTATAATGCGTTTGGTGCGTGAGATGCGTATAATGCGAATGATGCGTATAATGCGAATGATGCGTATGATGCGAATGCTTGATACGCATCATACGCATATCACGCATCACGCGTATTATACGGATCAAAATACGCATCATTAGCATTATACGCATTTTACGCATTATACGCATCATTCGCATCAAACGCATCATTTGCATTATACGCATCAAACACATCAGTCACATCAAACGCATCATACGCATTATACCCATCATTCACACTATACGCAGCATTCGCATTATACGCATCATATCCATCATACGCATCGTACGCATAAACCGCATCATACGCATTATAAGCATCGTACGCGATGTAATGCGTATAATGCGTATAATTTGAATAATGCGTATGATGCGAATGATGCGTTTGATGCGTTTGATGCGTATAATGCATTTTTCTGATATTTCTTCTGTCAAAACAAATTATGATACGTTTAAAATAAGACAAAATGGAAAACCACGTTAGATTTCCCAAAGAAATGGAAAAAAACTTTCTGGGATCCCAGACATGAGGCGTTCTATCGATCAATTTAAAGCCACACACCTTGAAATGAAGTACATGTTAATCAATACATATAGATGCAATTTGAAAGTGTGCAAAATTTTCATTAAATCTTTAGCCTTCTTAGCAAGTAATTTATTATTTTTCAACCTGGAATTACCACTTTTAAAACCGAAAGTAGGATTTCTATTTTATACGTCCATTTCGACAAACGCGATTATTTTCAAGGTTTAAAGCGCAAAAAGACGGATTTCTACCTTGTAACCACCAGATATATTCTAATTGGCATAGATAAAATTAAATCTATAGCCTAGTAAGCAAGTAATTTATTATTTTTCAAACGGAACCGCTTTTAAAACCGAAAGAAGGATTTCTAGACGTATACGTCCATTTCGACAAACGCGATTNTAAAATAGCGATAGTATAGAGCTCAAGTTAATACGATTTGTGTTGTACTATCGATTTTCATCTGATAATTGGATAACATATATTACATCTTGCTATCAAATTGTTTGTTTTGCTGAATCTGATTTTATTTTACTAAAAATGAGGACTCTATAGATTATTCCGAGTAAAATGACTTACATCCAAACATCAACTGATTTACAACTTCCTGTTGAACGTGACGTTATCAGCATTTACACATTCATGTTTAATATTTGAAAAATACGTTTTTTGCTGTTTGTGTTGCTTTCTGTGGATTAAATGTTATCCATCTTGGTATCAATTTTTTTGTTTTGATGAATCTGATTCATTTTTACAGTAAAATACTGCTTATTTATTAAGTCTTAGTAATATGACACATCGACTGATATAAGAACTTCCTGTCGAACATGATAAAATATATCATGCAGCGTTATATCAGGAAGATATCAATGTAGTGGTATGATGAAATAAAAGTAACTTTTCAAAAGAGCTCTGCAAACTAACTCGCAAACAAACTATTGAACAAAATAAGTAAATTCAGTAAATTAGTATACCCGTTACATAGGCGGTTCCAAAGGGGGTCCTCGAAGAACACCATCAAACCCACGATCATCATCAACAGATCCATGATGCGTATGATGCGTTTGATGCGTATAATTTTCTGATATTTCTTCTGTCAAAACAAATTACGATACGTTTAAAATAAGACAAAATGGAAAACCACGTTAGATTTCCCAATGAATTATGGAAAAAACTTTCTGGGATCCCAGACATGAGGCGTTCTATCGATCAATTTAAAGCCACACACCTTGAAATGAAGTACATGTTAATCAATACATATAGATGCAATTTGAAAGTGTGCAAAATTTTCATTAAATCTTTAGCCTTCTTAGCAAGTAATTTATTATTTTTCAACCTGGAATTACCACTTTTAAAACCGAAAGTAGGATTTCTATTTTATACGTCCATTTCGACAAACGCGATTATTTTCAAGGTTTAAAGCGCAAAAAGACGGATTTCTACCTTGTAACCACCAGATATATTCTAATTGGCATAGATAAAATTAAATCTATAGCCTAGTAAGCAAGTAATTTATTATTTTTCAAACGGAACCGCTTTTAAAACCGAAAGAAGGATTTCTAGACGTATACGTCCATTTCGACAAACGCGATTATTTTTTAGTTTTAAAGCGCAAAAAAGACGGATTTCTACCTTGTAACCATCAGATATATTCTAATAGGCATGGATAAAATATGTTTCTTAATTATACTTAAATTTACTATGCCAAATAAGGTGTGTGGCTTTAACGGTGTTCCATTGGGACCATTCGTTGTCTCTACGTTCTAACTATTCACTATATAGTTGTGCAGAGATGAAGAAAACGGACTGATAGCACAAGAAAGGGATAAGATAAAAGACAGCAGCTGGACTGGACAACAGAACATACGTAAGATCTGTTACGTCAATGAAATAAGTTTTAAATCTGTGACGCGTATGATGCGTATGATGCGCATTATGCACATGATGCATATGACGCGTTTAATGCGTATGATGCGAATGATGCGTACAATGCGTATAATGCGAACGATGCGAATGATGTGTATAATTTGAATACTGCGTATTGATTGAATGATGCGTATAATGCGTATACTGCGTACAATAAAAATGATGCATATAATGTGTACAATGCGAATGATGCGTAAAATACGAATGTTGCGTATGATGTGTATAATTTGAACGATGCGTATGATGCGTTCGNATAATTAATGAGAAATCTTAAAGTTGTGTCATGTAACAGCTTTACAAATAATTTAAGAGTACACATAAACCAAGCCCTAATTTAAGATTTATTTCAAGTAAGAACACTTATACGTTTATACTCAGGGTGGGGTATAATTGGTATCAATACAATGAAAAGTCATTTAGACAAAAGAATCGAAGGACCATATACTTAACAATTAGTTCAGGGTCAGCATATAGACACGAGATTAATAGTACCCACACATGGTCATCAAACAGCACAGATTAGAGGGTCACCTATTTGCATAGGATACACAAGTTATGGTACTGACAAATATAACGGGTTTTAGTTAGTAGTGGGGACTCTGCGGTTAGATTTGACAATCAGATATAGCGGTCACGCTTTCGTGTCGTGGCGGCCACGTTGGCCCGCCACGCTGTTAGATTGTATTTCACGAACATTAGCAAGCGTTGTATAAGAAAATATTCAACAGAAATAAATCGAGATGAAAAACGAGATGAACTGATGTTTGTTCCTGTGTGTGTGCCCAACGAACAATATGTCTAATTACGTCACAAATGAAATAAGTTTTAAATCTGTGACGCGTATGATGCGTATGATGCGCATGATGCACATGATGCATATGACGCGTATAATGCGTATGATGCGAATGATGCGTACAATGCGTATAATGCGAATGATGCGTATAGTTTGAATGCTGCGTATTGATTAAATGATGCGTATAATGTGTATACTGCGTACAATACGAATGATGCATATAATGTGTATAATGCGAATGATGCGTATAATACGAATGATGCGTATGATGTGTATAATTTGAACGATGCGTATGATGCGTTCGATGCGTATGGTGCGTATGATGCGTATGGTGCGTATAATGCGAATGATGTCTATAATGCGTATGATGCGTATGATGTGTATGACCTTTATAAGTTGACAGAATATGAATAAGTATTATCAGGACACAGTTCATACTTCGACACGTTGTAAAAACTAAATAACATATACTATACAATAGCCACAATTTCAACGCTAGATATTCAATTTTAATTCCCCGCAACGATATCTATTCATACGACACACGAACACTAACATGGTACATGAACATGTGAAGAATATATTGTACCACAAAAAAGAGCATTGTGTATCTTGTTCAATCTATAATACCAGACCACATCTAGCGTTGAAATTTTGGCTATTGCAATAAGGAACACTGATTTGTTATAGGTGAACTTTAGTTTACGAAATATTTTCGAAATATTCGTTGATTTTGAGTGTTAATGGGGCTTTAAATATATTCCCATACAATTTAAATATACAAATTAATATATATATACAATATAATAATATGGCACAATTATTTGTGGGGAAATCCCATCTGTTCTTTTCTTAATTTTCTGTGAACATTTCGCAAATTGAAGTTTTTAGTCGTTTTCTTTACACCGCAGCATACAAGCTAGGCGAATTGAGTTGTCTCCCTCATTTTCCTATAGATAGAAAGAAGAGAAACAAGGTCCATTATTTATAAGATTTTGTTTCCGAGTATCGCCCAGTTTCTTGTGTGGTGTCACTTGCTCAATATGCATTAATTATATTTGTGCCGCACAAGACTTATATTAACTCCTAAAAATGATCATTTCTGATCAAAACTTTTTTAAAGATATTCGGACTTGTTCTGCCATTTTTTCATTGCCAATTAATTTTTATGCCCCCTTCTTCGAAGAAGAGGGGTATATTCTCTTTGGCCTGTCTGTCTGTCTGTCATTATGTCCCAAAACTTTAACCTTGGTCATAAATTTTGCAATATTGAAGATAGCAACTTGATATTTGGCATGCATGTGTATCGAGTGGTGAAAGATCAAGGTCATCCTTCAAGGTCAAAGGTCAAATATATGGGTCAAAATCGCTCAAAATGGGGCATAGTGTTTTTCAAACACATCACTTGATTTTTTGTATCAAATGTTTCTTGGACGTCATCAAAGCAGGCCTTTTTCTGTCTATTTGAGGGAAAAGTACCTAGCAAAATGGGGATTTTTCGAGTCGCGAAATCTTACAAATTGGGAAGATTCATCGACAAAAGCTTTATTTGGGCAGGGGGTTTTCCAGCCATTTTGGATAAANCAAGTTGGAACTTTTCGATAAGCTTGTATCGCCAATTTTAACTGAAAGTTGATCACTTGCATTATACCTTTCCAATCATTCATAATTTACAGACCAAAATCAAAATGTTATGCCAGCGTAACAAATTCCAAACATTTAAACTCTGAAGTGAATCGCTCGCATTTCGAATCATAGATCAAATCTAAAATGTTACGCCGGCATAAACAAAAAAATAAATAAAATAAAAATGTAATGTAACCGTCATGCAAGAGATGTAGTCTGTTATAAATATCGGATTTGCTCGTCTATTTTCATTAACAGTCTTTTATTTAAAGCCAGGTTTTATCTTGTTCAGGGGCTATCAGGCCCGCACATAATGTAGTCGTGAAGACTCAGCGACAACTGTAAACTAGAAATGGCGCAGCAGAGGCCGACGCGTATCCCCACACCGAATGTTTGACCNAAAAAAAAAAAAAAAAAAAAAATCGCTCGCCTCTTCAACTTAAAAAAATTGAATCCGTAGACCAACTGATCAATTTGGTGTGGCCTATCAGTGACCTTGACCTTTATCCAAACCGCTCAAAATAAAATAACAAGTCAGGCCTCCGTGCAACCTAACTAACATTAAGATTACGCAGTGCAAACTAAAGTTTAAGACCGGCAATCTCCTGTTTTCCTATCTTAAAAGCAGTGACCTTTACCATGACCTGACTGGTACAAAAAGCAATCACAGACTTGGTCTTTATTAAAACTACCTAATCATTACATGAATGTCCAAGATCTTCATTCAAACTAAAGTATTTGAGCGTTAACTGTTTTCTAATGTTACAAACAAATAATCATGTTGCCCCAGTTTGGTAGGTTTGGATGAAATGTATGTACGGAAAAATAAGGATTTTTTTAGGTTATACATAAATGTTAGGATTTTTATACAAGTGATATTGTTAATTTACAACAGGCATTGTTCAGAAAATAAATATTGCTTACAAAATGACATTACGAAGTGAATATTATTAAATGTTTATCCATCTTCACATCAAAAAGCGCATTTCGGTAATTTGACATGCATTAACATAGCATACATGCTATGAATGTGCATTACCATGATTATGACTCTATTAATAGTTAATTTTACCGTAAACTAAATTAAAATGGCCTGTTCTCAATAAGACATGCGGGTTGAGAATTATAACTATTCATTTGTTTTAAAATCACAAACATGCCTTTAAACAGCTAAACCGCATTTATAAAATGCGCCGTGGGTATTTATTGCTGGTGTCGAAAAACTAGAACAAACCTCAACATGTCCGCAATACAAAAACGTTGTTTTT
>VMBQ01004800.1:12096-76401 GCA_007657795.1 Dreissena rostriformis
GGTAGAGCTGCGAGTCATCGGCGTAGAAGTGATGCCCGAGTCCATGTTTTTTGCAAATTTCCCCAACAGGTTTAGTATACATGGTATAAAATTTTGGACCTAACACAGATCCCTGGGGTACACTGAAGGTCAGCAGCACTGGTTCTGATACCTTGCCGTCAATGCTCACCGTTTGGAAGCGGTCAGATAGGTAGGAAGCTACCCACTGTAGTGGTTTTTCAGCAAATCCAAACTGTTGTTCGAGGCGGTTTAAAAGGGTTATGTGGTCGATGGTGTCGAAAGCGGCAGAGAGATCCAGCATAACAAAGACAGTGACCTTTTTCTTATCTAATGATTGTAGGACATCGTTTTGAACTTTTAACAAAGCTGTTTCTGTTGAGTGAAACTTCCTGTATGCAGACTGGTTTTCTTCATTTAAATTGTTTTCTGTCAAATGTTCATCTATTCTTTTACTGACAACTTTCTCCAATAATTTTGAAACATATGGCAGATTCGAAACCGGGCGATAGTTTTGTAGTGTTTCTTTGTCTAAGGTGGGCTTTTTTAATAAAGGTCTTATACGTGATGTTTTAAAGGATCTTGGCACACTTGCCGTTTCCATCGAAAGATTGATGATTTTTGTCAGTATTGGTAGCAGTTCAGTTTTGCATTCTTTCAGGAGCCAAGTTGGAATAGGGTCAAGCTCGCAAGATTTATTTGGGGATTGCATAATGATTTTTTCAACTTCTTCCTCAGTTGTCGGACGGAAATGTGTCAAACTGCATGTTTCTGCTGTTGGGTTATTATCATTACTCTGTTTTGAATTTGCATGAGATAGGGCATGTTCAGAAATATCTTTTCTGATACCTTCAACTTTATTTATGAAAAAATCATTGAAATCTTGTGCTAACTCATCGGATGCTTTGCCAGACGGGAGAGCTATTTCAGATGGGCCATCTAGTAAGTGTTTTGTGATTTTGTGCATGCTCTTTTGATCACGGCCACAGGATGTTACTTTATCTGAATAAAAATCTACGCGTGCTTTTTTCAACATTTTGTTCATTTTGGCGCAGTGGTTTCTATAAATTTCATGATCAATAGTGAGTCTCGATTTTAGCCATTTTCTTTCCAAATTTCGTTTGATATGTTTAGCTTCATGAAGCTCATCTGTGTACCACGGGCAAGTCGGCCGCAGGGTTATAGATTTTGTTCTTAGTGGAGCATGTTTGTCTACCAAAGCTGAAAGTTTTGTATCATAAGTTTGGACAAGGGTTTCAGGGTCATGTATATTTTCAAATTGTATTTCTGACTCTGTGATATCCTGTTTAAATTTTTCAATATTGATCTCTCGTAGTTTCCGAAAGGTTACAGTTTTTCTTACCGGAGCTGGTTTTGATGCTCTTGCATTGAAGATGACGGCATAGTGGTCTTTAGAAATGTTTCCTGAGCTGACTGAAAGTCCAGGATCGGTAACAACTACGTTGAATACCGTATCCACAGTGTCCCTGGTGATCACAACGTCCAGAGTGTGTCCTCGTACGTGTGTTGGCTCTTTTACATGCTGCATCATACCAAAAGAATGGAGTATGTTATTGAATTTTAGAGTATCTTTATCAGACGGATCGTCAAGGTGGAAATTTAGATCGCCGGTCAAAATGATGTTTTTATCTGTTGTTGCATATTTTGATAAAAACTGGGACCATTCTTCCTCTAAGAAAGTACTTGATTTCAAGCCATTGTTGTTTGATGGAGGTGGTCTGTAGATTACTGCCAATCGTAGAGAGTAGTCTTTAATCTTTACACTACAGTCCATGTGTTCAAAGGTAGTGAATTGTTTGTCTTTAGTTGAAGTCAGGACTTTTATTTCAATGCTAGTCTTGTGTATTAAAGCAACTCCGCCCCCACGGCGACCACTGGGACGAGGTACATGTTTTATTTGGTAGCCTTCAGATAAGAGCTCGGTAAAGCAGGTTTTATCTGTCGATGTGCCAAGCCAGGTTTCTGTTATGGCTACAAGATCAAACTCATTAGTTGATATAAAATGGTTGAGAGACAGGGTCTTGTTTTTTACAGATCTAGGATTTATGTTGCATATTTTGATGTTTTTCTGCCCGCTTACGACGATTTTAGCTTCAATTTTGACTTTTATAAGGTTATCATGAATGGTCGTCTTTTGGGCGGTTTGCTGAGGTTTTGCTGTATTTGTCAAGTTACTGGTTATTGTAGGAATTACTCTTGATAATAATTTAATATTCTCCAAGTGAACACCCTGGTTTATGTCATGATTTCGTTTCAGCTTATGTTTACCGCCCCGGGCGCCTCTGTATTTCAGAATACCGTATGATTTCAATAGTGACAGAGTTTCATTGTCCGGTTTTATCAATTTTCTATCCACACCTGCAGAATGCAATAATTGATCTCTATTGTACTGAATGAACGACATAATCCCATGATTTTTCGCTCACTAAAAGGTAACAATTTATGTACAACGTATAAAGTTATATACACAATATTTATGAGACTATTTGTATCGAATTAATTTACTTATTAAAATGAAAAAACTAACTACAAATAAGCAAATAGTACTTAGCTATGTGTTCATGTAGACTGTGACGAAAATCCAGATTCTACAAGTCCAAATAATCACTTAAATCCAACGTTTTATCAGAGCTAAATTTGTGCAGCCGACACTTGGCGCACTCGCTCTCGTAATATGTGTATGCCAATGATAGATCTGTGTATGCAACTTATAGAAGTGTGTATGCAAATGATTGAACTGTGTATACAAGTTATAGAATAGTGTATGCAGATGATAGAACTGTGTATGCAAATGATATAACTGTGTATACAAATGATAGAACAGTGTATGCAAATGATAGAACAGTGTATACAAATGATAGAAATGTGTATACAAATGATAGAACTGTGTATACAAATGATTGAACTGTGTATGCAAATGATAGAACATTTTATGCAATTGAAATAACTGTATGCAAATGATAGAACTATGTATGCAATGATAGAACTGTGTATGCCAATGATAGAATTATGTATGCAAATGATAGAACTGTGTATGCAAATGATAGAACTGTGTATGAAAATGATAGAACTGTGTATGCAAATGATACAACTGTGTATACAAATGATAGAACTGTATATGCAAATGATAGAACTGTGTATGCCAATTATACAACATTGTAAAAGGTATGGAATTTGCTCATGCATCCCCTTGTTAAGCCATACAAACTATGGTAATAGTTGTTATTATTATAATAGTAAATTATTTACTCACACATATTTGTAATTTAAACTGTGCATCAATAAAGCCACTTACAAACAGTTCTAACTCAATCCCAGCAATTTATAAATGAGTTTTAATTTGGTGGAAAAGATATAAACAGGGCTTTGGTGTTACTCTGCGGAAGATTACGGTTGAAACATGTTTTAAACATGGTCCTGCATGTTTCAACCATGTCCAGAAAGCATGTTCTGACTTTTTTGGACATTGTTATATACATTGTTATAAACATGACTGTGTGCTATATGGTTGATCAAGTTTGTAAAATGCACATTATAGCCAAAACATGTTCAATCACGTACGACAGAAGTGTAAAATGACCATTTTACAGCAATTAATTTTATAGCTTGATATGGATTCAACGTCCAACGTCTCTTCTAAATCCAGTAAAATATATGTAAGTGACACCAGCAAAGTGTCAGAGAACTGTTGATTAAAATGTGCATTTTAACTGCCATTACAGAATAGTTTCTGTTTCAGATGTTTGTTTCAAGAATATATAGCCTAAGAAATTATAATACTCCCTGCGCAATCTAGTTGTAAGGGGATGTATACTAGTTTCGGGTCATCATGAGTCTGTCTGTCCTCATCCTTAAATCGTCGTTGGGACAGCTAATTTCTTGTATGGAGCATGCCAGGTATAAGCTTGAAACCTCATAGAAAGGTATATCTTATTGAGGGGTTGGCAGTGAACAAAAACTCTATTTTTGGAGTTATTGCCCTTTTGAACATTTTTTTCACAAGAACAATAACCCTTTCTGCCCATGTTTAAAGAGTTATTGCACTTTGTTAATTTTTGTATCTAATTGAGTCCAGAGCATATCTCAAAAAAAAAAGGGGGGGGGATTGTTTACATTGCCTAAAAACCTTTATCTTGTGCCTCTAGTGACATTCGGACTCATGCCTTGACAAATCATCTACAACAATCAGAAGAACTGTCCTACACTACAAATTACCCGTTTATATTGATAGTGCACCAGTGCTTATAGCACTAATTCATGTACATGTCATTCATAACAAGTCTTCTTTAACTACTTTTTCTGTGTCCGCTGAAAGTGTCCCTGTGGAAAACTTTTTATCATAATAAAAAATGAATATTTTATTGAGCATTTATAAAAACAAGATATTTGCGTTTAGCAACCATTTAATAAATACTTATTGCAAGATAATCTTATAACACTGTATTATGTGAATTGGGAATAAGACATCAAACTGCATAATGGGAATGGACATCATTTAGGTAATTTTCTCAAACAAAACTATTCATTTCATGATCTTCATTTTTTTAATATATTATCTATAATTCAAGCTTAATAAGCAATTTACCATGACTTTTTCATAAACAGTGATTGTATTTTTATCATTTTAACTGTATTTTTAAACTGTGTCCATGCACGGCATTGGTTCAATACATTCCATCATGTTATACAGGGGCGTAGATAACCTCCAAACATTGGGGCGGCGGTCCAGTTTCTGTACTGGGAACATAAAGGGGTTCGTTTGAGAGGGTTGTCCTCTTCCGTGGTTCCGAAAAATGTTACAATTACAATTAATATGGTGCGTTTTGGGGGAACTTTCATGTTGATATAAATGCTCGATTTTTTTCTTTCCAAAAACTCGTGCTAATTAAAGCATAAAATAAAGTAAATGTTTATGTATTTAATGACGGAGTTTAACAAGTGATATGAGAAATAATAACATTAACATTACATTCACAAGACTAATATTTTATTACTGATGGACATGTTTAACACCTGAAATGGGAAGACTGTAATAAATAACCACATGAAAATACACTACAACCAATACAATATGACATGATTAGTAAAGAATATATTCACATTTCGAGCACTATTTAAATACTGAACCAGGATGAATAAATATTATTAAATTAAGTTAAATAAACAAAAATTAAGGCATAATTCATGTTTAAAGTCCATAGAACTATATCCACGCCAATGAACGATCGAATGAACGCTATTCTGGCTTTTTCTTCCCGAATGTACGCTTAGGAAAAGCAAAATTTCGAGGCTGATGAGGGATACTCATTTTGAACATTAAACAATTACATATATGATATTGTTTCAATGATTTCTAATCAAATGATAACTGTTATACTTAGAGAACAAAAATATTTTCAACCAAATTAATGTTTTTCACGTGTTTATTTTCTCAAAATTGTTTTAAGTGGCAGTTACCTTTGAATTAAAGCGATCAATTAAAATTGAAAGAATTGGCTGTCTTTTTTCAAAACACAGACAGTGCAATCACGGAAAAGAACAATAAAACAATTAACGCAATAACATTTACCCGGGCCCCTGGTTTATGACACCTAACAAGGGATATTGACACATCACTATTGGCAACCTTTGAGCAGACAGAGAGGGGACACATGGCTTCTGCACTCATGACGGCGCGTTATTACAAAAATACTGGTTTTGGGGCGGCGATTTTTGGGGACTCTACGTTTTATTCATTTAACGACGACTAGCCAAAATATTGGGGCGGCGGCCGCCGTCCCTGCCGCCCCATTACCTACGCCTCTGTTATACAATTATTGAAGTAACACAAAAATAAATTTATTGAAGAAACAAAAAAAAAAAGTTCTGAGTGACTAATTCAATATCAGTTGTTTTGATAGACTAGAAAACCTTCATGATGAATGCAATAAATTATTAAATTTTTATTTGTGGACTCTTTTCATGAAACCATGTTCCTAGATATGTGGTGTGACTGGAACTTTTGTCCAAAGGTCACAGATAATTAGTATTGAAATTGATGGCCTTGATTACCCTTTCACATGGAAGGAAGACTTAGTTAAGCTACTCTTAGTTGTTTTTTTGATATGCGGTTCACATGTTTATCAAGACCTGTTGTTCCAGTCAGAAGATTAAAAATATGTTTATTGTCAAATATTATCTATATGCAAGAAATAGCCATTTATACACAATAAATAGTCATTTACTTGAATAAAATAATAACTTAAATTCCCTTCTATACAAGCTGGTTGCACTAGTATATGAACACAAAAAATCCTTGCGTAAATTATGAAAACGAAAGATTCTTCCATGTTGTTTTTTTAAATCGATGAAGGCATTGTACATGGTAAATAATTCAATGCATGCTGAAATCGGAAAGTTATAATAAAATGATGTTTTTCATATATATTTTTGAAGTCCCGAGTTTACTGACATTAAACAGAATATAAGTATGCAACAATAGTTTTTAAATGACACTTAATCCACCAAAATAAAATAAAAAAACTCATTAAAATGAGACTTATAATAACAATTTGCTGGTTATTATTATTTTTACCTTGTAACCACCAGATATATTATAATTGGCATAGATAAAATTATTTTTTTAGCCGAGTTAGCAAGTAATTGATTAATTCATTATTTTTCAAACGGTACCCCTTTTACAACCAAACGTTTTCTTGACGTGTACGTCCATTTCGACAAACGCGATTATTTTTAAATTTTAAAGCGCAAAAAAGACGGATTTCTGCCTTGTAACCACCAGATATATTCTAATTGGCATAGATACAATTAAATCTATAGCCTAGTTAGCAAGTAATTCATTATTTTTCAAACGGTACCGCTTTTAATTCAAGCAAAAGTTTTCTTGACGTGTTCGTCCATTTCGACAAACGCGATTATTTTTAAGTTTTAAAGCGCAAAAAAGACGGATTTCTACCTTGTAACCACCAGATATATTCTAATTGGCATAGATAAAATATGTTTCATATTCATACTTTAATTTTCTATGCCAAATAAGTTGTGTGGCTCTATTAGTCAACACAAATCTAAAAAAATAGTTTTTGACAAACTCTATAAACATCTTTTGTGTTGATCGAGGGTATTTGTTACGGTTGGTTGGTTATAACTTAAAGCAAACAGATTGTTTGACACTCAAACGGTACACAGACATTTAGAAATATTATTTGTTATGAATATAAATAAACAAAATAATAATAGCTAATATGAAAATTATGATGAGCAATAACCAATACAATTTACTGGTAACGTCTTTGATTACACTTTGCGATAACAGAAGCAAAAAAAAGAATTAAAACAATTTAAGGCAATCAGACAATATCTTAAATTATAAAGTAAACATTATCTCCTTCATGGCAATACTATTTTAATTGGTTCATTATTTTAATTATATTTAACACTTCAGCATAGCGTTTGACTTCATAATACAAAATTATAAGCCCAGTTGGCATTAAATTATTAATGTGCATTAAACATGTTTCTTAATTAAGTTACAGACAGCCTAATTCTATCAACACAAGATGCAGTAGTATGTAATTGCTTTACAAACATGCAAAGAAGTCTACTAATGAACTAAAAATGCCTCCATATGTTTTAACAGTTTCAGATACTGGTCTGAAATATGACAAAATATCTATTTCGTCTTATTCAAATTTTTATGGTTCATTCTAAAACTTATTTGTATGAATTTTAAAAGCTTTGTGAATAACACTTTTTTATGAAATGTAGTCATTACATGTATCATGTATATATGTTTTTATGTTATAATTTTTTTTGCATAATTAAAATTTTCACCAACCTGTAACAGATGCATTCTGCCCCTCCAGAAGAGCTGGTAAATTCTTCTCAAATTCCATCACAAACTTTCACAATTATAATGCCCGGTTATTCCATGCTATAAAATAAATCATGTTTATTCACAATGTCAAACCTAAGATGACCAACCATTTACCCGCGATTTTTTTTTATTGTTCCATGACATTGCAACCATGACTTTTACAAGTTCTGTACTACTGAATTGTAAGACTTGCAGAAGTTCCCCCACATAGTTTTTCGACAGATATCCTATCAGCCAGGAAGCTGCTCTTCCATTACAGCCTTCAAAACCTATAGCAATACTTGGAGGCCACACAACACTTTTATTTTCCAATCTGTTATGTACGTGGCAACAAGTATGTTTAACTTGTGTTCAATGCTCATTTTTTGTGGTTGTTACAGCGCTTATTTTGTTCTAAAATCAATTATTTTTTCAATCAGACACATTTTATGGCTTGCATACATAATAGGAAAAGATCTGTTATTGATTGGTGCACATTTTAAATAAATGGTTATTCAATATACATTAACTACCAAGTGAAGACATGGTCTGCTGGTGATAAATTCAACATATTTGAAAAAGTCTTTGGATGAATATCGCTGGCTTTCTTGGGATGAGGAGGTCAATGATTCTCTTCATAATGAAATTGTGCAGCTTTTATGGCATAACGGCAACATATTTTATGACATGCAATTCTGTATGTCATCGTTAATCACACAGCAAAATTGTGTTTTATACTTCTTTGACTGGAGTTGAATAGCATTGTGTCTGCACCAGTTTCAGCAATCCTTTTAAGTCATGATAGAATGTTCACAGACTGGTATTATGATTTGGTTCAGGGTTTTTTTCTGCCCTCGTCATTATAGTGGGGGAAGGGCCTTTAGTGCTACCACTGTCCATGTGTGTTTGTGTGTGTTTATTTGCGTGTTTGTTTGCGACATTTCAAGACTGGCTCATAACTTTGTTATACATGATGGGATTTCCTAATAAATTTGCGTAAATGATCAACATATCAAGAGGGCGTTTTGCCTGCAATAATTATGTTTCCCACTTCAAGGTCAAGGTCACAGTGGACATTTGAGGTTTGTTCGCTTATTCCCTATATGTTTATGGTGAAAGTATATGTTTGGGTTTGGCTCATAACTTTGTCATTTATTACCGGATTTTAAAATGAACCGTAGCAAATGAGCATCATATAACGACGAAGTGTTGCTTGCAACAACTTTGTCCCTCGCTTAAAGGTCAAGTTCATAGTGGACATTGGGAGATTTTGCATAATCCTCATATGTGTGAAGTGAAGGTACATATGCGTATTTGACTTATGACTTTCTTATGCAAAATGGAATTTCAAAATAAATGGGCCCAAATGATCATTATTTCAAGACAATTTGTTGGCTGGCGAACATGTTGCTCGTTTGAAGATCAAGGTCACAGTGGATATGAGGAGTTTGTGCATAGTCCTTGCATTTCCAATGATTTTGTCGTGCATTATGGGATTTGCAAATGAATTGGCACAAATAATAGTAATAACTGGACAGTGTGTCTTGTGAAACAACCATATCTGTCGGTTCAAGGTCAAGGACACAGTTGACGCTTGAAGTCATGCATAGTCCTTAGATGGTATGAGTGATAGTAGAGGTTAATGTTTATTTGACCTTCAGGGGTTAATAGTTATGACAAGAATTGTCTCTACCAAAAATAAAACTATTATAGAAATACTGGGTCAGAATATAAAAAATAGGTGTATGATGATTCTAAATTCTTTGTATAGTTATGTACGCAACAATTTTTTGTTATGCTTGGTTCCAAGTATCAAAATTATACAGAAGAACAAAAACAAAAAACAAATTGGATATCAAATGCAGTCAAAGTTCAATCACTGTGGGATTTCTAAAAAGTGGCATATTAATTTTGTATTTTAAAATTTTGTATTAATGTTTTATACATGCATGCATAGCAATATAAACGGAAAATCAGCAATGTATACACTTCATTAAGTCCATTGTGTATTTCGAAGTTTATGAGGTCTTTCTGCGC
Source organism: Dreissena rostriformis (assembly GCA_007657795.1). Taxonomy (NCBI): domain Eukaryota; kingdom Metazoa; phylum Mollusca; class Bivalvia; order Myida; family Dreissenidae; genus Dreissena; species Dreissena rostriformis. The sequence continues at coordinate 22,004 of VMBQ01004800.1, forward strand.
CTGAGCTGCATTATATGAGAACCCGCAGTGTGTCCCAGCACACTTACCTAATTTTCTTTGTAGACACACAAAAGTTAGCATGAATTTTGAGTTATAGCAGCTGCAATTTCCAGCTATTTAATTGTTACTGTAAGATTTCAATTTTGGTGTGGTCTTGTATTTTGTTGGGGTGGCAGAGTATCCATACTCCGTAGTAAACCCCACCTGTCAGTGATGGTGACCACCAGCCAAACTCACATGCTTCCGATGGGGGGGGGCTGCATTGTATTTCTGAATTAGTTGCACTCATCTACCTGATAATGTCACATAAGAGGGAGGGGGCTTATTTACAGAAACCTGGGGTGTTGAGAACTCAATATTAACCACAGGATATCTGTTGGCTTACCTGGTTATCAGTGCTTATTTATGACCAGTACATCCTGTGTGAGATCTGATATCTCTGGAAAATGGTCATTGGTTTTTCATCAGGTTGCCTGGATTTTTCCTCTATTCTTGACCAGAAGGTGCTTGTATTATGTAAGATTTATTATTGTGTATCTTAATATACTTTGATGGTTTCAGAAATGTTCTACCTGGAACATCACAGATCAATTTATCTCTTATCTGGGAAGTGGTTTTGTGCCTTTGTTGTAGATGTTTTTTTGTTTTGGTTTGGTTGGCTTAATAGCCAACCTGACACAATTAAAAGTGTACAGCTTTTGGAAGAAGCTGGGATAAAGTTGATAGAAATATTAACTTAATTCTCTAACTCATTAGTAATTGCACATTGATAATAAAATAGTAAAGTGCACATTTAGTGTTTGGTCTTATTCACACTTGTGAATTAAAATAACATTTAACCCATTTATGCCTAGCGTCTAGAAAAAAAGGCCTTGGCAAACAGCGTAGACCCAGATGAGACGCCGCATGATGCGGCCTCTCATTAGGGGCTGCGCTGTTAATTTAAAGGAATTTCTGTAAGAAATATTCTAAATATAGAAATAAATATACAAGACATCCCTAAGTTTGGAAATTAATTGATCCAATTTAGAAGGATGGGAGAGTCCACTAGGCATAAATGGGTTTATATTACCTCAACAATAACTATGCAAATTCTTGAGTTCAATCTTGCTTGCTGATGTATTTTTTCAGATCTTTATATTTTGTGTATTATAGTGTATGTTTTGAAGATATAAATACAAAAATGCAAAGCACATTTTTATCATGAAATTGCATTCATAGTGTAATAGAAATATGATATTATGATGACATTCATTTATAGGTGATTGCAAATAATTTCTCAACAAACTCAAATGTGTTGCGTTTAATTTAAAAATGCATTTTTAAAAGCAATAATTTAATTTTGGAATATGAGCTGTGTCTAATGTTATGCAACAGCAACAGCTGCAGTGCCATCATAAGCTTTAATAAGCTTTTGAGGTCGCCTTTTGTGTCGTGTTCTGAGAAAACTGGGCAAAATGCTTGTGCGTAAAGTGTCATCCCAGATTAGCTTGTGCAGTCTGCACAGGCTAATCCGGGACGACACTTTCCGCCTAAACTCGATTTTCGCTAAGAAGAGACATTATTTAAACGGAAAATTCCATAAAAGCGGAAATTGTCGTCCCTAATCTGGGATGACAATTTACGCTCAAGCATTTTGCCCAGTTTTCTCAAAGCACGCCACTTTTGTCGGTCTTTCTTCATCCTTCCTTTGTCGTCCAAGGTTTGTAATAAAAATTTGTCTTGTGAACAAACTAGAGGCCACATTTATTGCCCAATCTTCATGAAAGTTGTCGGAACATTTGTCTCAATGATATCTTGGCTGAGTTCCAAACTGGAAAATGTTTGTAGAAAATTAGATTACTAATTCAATTAAAAAAAATATAATTGAACACTATGAAAAACATTTTATTGCCCAATGTTCAGAAAATGCGTATCAATCATATCTCAGCCTAGTAAAATATGTAAAAATAGGAATTTCTCTTTTTTCCATAAATGTGTTTGCTGCGATCTGAGAAAATGGGGTTTTATGCATGTGTGTTAAGTGTCTGCACAGATTAGCCTGTGCTGGCTGCACAGGCTAATCATGGATGAAACTTTCCCCTTTTATGATAGTTTTTGTTTAAAGAAAGTCTCTCCTAGCAAAATCCAGTTTAGGCGGAAAGTGTTGTTCCTGATAAGCATGTGCACACTGCACAAAAAAATCTTAACTGAATTATGATGACGCAGTACTGTGACAATGCCATAGAATATGCTATGTTTACACAATTTTCTCAAGAATATATTATGTGGTGCTGTAAAGTCTGTTGTGTACTTCAGTTATTATTATGACCTCCTTCGACGTCTGCAGCTTCCAAACCTTTGATTTCCCTACTTTATTGTCACTCTTCAAAATGAATGTTTAATACAACATACTGATATTGGGGGGGGGGGAGCTATTTTACCCTAAGGTCTTTTGGTTGCATATTGTATTGCTACAACTTTTGCTTTGACTTGCGGTCTTTAAGCCTAATGAACCATTTCCTTGTACACTGTGTCTAATTAGAAATCAAATCAAATATATAGTTGTTGTGGATCAAGCCTGGGGGATTTCTTTGAAAGTGGAACATGCAATGTTTATTGTCTGGTTTATTGTGTGGACATGGCGGACCAATGCCTGTTTTCACTCGTTGTCAGCACTTTCAAGAAAATTTCATTTATTTGGTCTGATGCGATTATCAGAATAAGGTTTATTATACTCAGTTTCGTATCCAGTAGGGATGAAAGTAAAATGAACCACAACAAGTTTCACTATTTCCTTATATATTTTGCCTTATTAGGGTTTTTCAAAGTTTGTTTTACCAAATTGAACACATTTTCTTTATGTTTCTCAACAAAATAATTGTATATTGACGTCAATTATGAAGGTTTATTGTGTTTATATCTTGGATATATTGTATCGTATTATTGACCTGATATTAGTGACGTATGATCAGTAGCAGGGTTTCTTTAGCAACCAGATAATATTCTGCCTAGGGAATGGACACAGTTTTTCAACACCTTACCGTATCTTTTATAATACACGTCCATATACCATAAAATAATGAATCAAACTAATATAAAATGCTTGCTGTATCGTTCATGATACAAGTCCATATACCATGAAATCATCTATCAAACTTATATGCTGCTCTATTCAGATAAAATGCTTGCTGTATCTTTCATGATACAAGTCCATATACCATGAAATCATCTATCAAACTTATATGCTGCTCTATTCAGATAAAAGTCTTGCTGTATCTTTAATAATACAAGTCCATTTACCATGAAATCATGAATCAAAGTAATGTGCTGCTCTTTTCTGATTAAATGCTAAGAGAAATCATTCAATGATATGCTGACCAGTTGCATCCGATCTTTTTACACAGGTTCAGCTTCAGGTCTATCTGTGAAAAGGGGGTTTAATGCATGTGCGTAAAGCGTTATCCTAGATTAGCCTGTGCAGTCCGCACAGGCTAATCAGGGACAACATTTCCGCCTAAACTTGATTTTTGCTAAGACGAGACTTTCTTTGAACAAAAAACTCCACAAAAACGAAAAGTAGTGTCCCTGATTAGCCTGTGTGGACTTCTCAGGCTAATCTGGGACAACACTTTACGCACATGCATTAAACCCATTTTTCACAGAGCGCGGCCTATACGCTTTTAGCGAAGGCCAAACAAGAGATATCTTTAAGAACTTTTTATTCAGCACTTATTTAGAACATGAGACTTTAAAATGGACATGAATAAGTTATTAAATAATTAAATAAAATAAAAAATAGAAAAGGCTTTACTTGTGCTTGTTTTTTATCCACGGTAAAAACATAGAGAAAAAAGAAAATAAATACAGGAAATATTTGTCACATACGTACACATATGCGCGTAGATACTTTAACGCTTTTCCTCTTAACATGACTCTTATACTTTTCAATTAGATATTGGTCCATGGTGGGACTACGGTAAGCAGCACTTACCAGTTGGTGTGCTATGATTACTTTCCATAGAATATATTTCCATCCATATATTCCAACAACAATTATTAATTTTTCGGCGTTAGCTGTCTAACCTAGCTTTTCACCTTACGTGACCTTTGTTGGCGTCCAATAGAATTCAAATAAAACTTCCCGCGGCTATATCCATATGAAGACACTTCATTGATTGCATTGGCTGATTTGAGCATAATTACCTAAAACATTGGCAACATAACCGCGTTCTTGCAGTATATCATGTAACACTGTTCACTGAGGGTGATTCATACTTCTAATTGGAGAGAACAATTTGGAATCCATGCCATGTTTGTGCGTTTGAATAATTGGTAAAAAAACGCGTTCTTGTAATATAGCATGTAACACTTTTGAGTAAAGGTATTGCGACTTTCTCATTGAAAAAAATGGAATCTATGCTATTTTTGTCTGATGGAAAAATAGTTCGTTTGGTCGCTTTGTCGATATATCAATATTTAAAGCACAGCTGTTTCCTTGTGCGCGTACAGTTCGCGTAAAACAATGTATTTTTAAAATATACGTTTAAAGTATAAGTATTAAAATTAAAGATTATTTTTCAAAACGGGGGGGGGGGGNAAGCAAATTATCGCGTCATCTTCCGATCAAATAGTTCGATACTTAGGACATTGGGAATTGCCACAAACTGTCGATTTAGGTAGTGAGGTTGTTAATGTGGCATATTACACTGATGTGTTTTATGGCGTTAATTCATGGTCGCTTCATTCTGTCTCCTTTCACCGGTCGCAAACATTACAACAGCAACGCCGTATATCTTTTTAAAAAGATATTTCTTGTTTATCTTGAAAGCACCACAGTATTATCAGCATACATGTACACACAGTTTTATCAATATTCTGGCTTCCAATAAGGGAAATACTAGAAAAAAGGAATTACCCAGTGCTGACCATGAAAAGCTGCAAGATTGAATGTAATGCCTTCAAAAAAAGTTCCTCATATCACATCATATCGACAAAGCATGGGAGCATCCATCAGTTGTACTAATATCCTTTTTGGCATAATTACGTTGCTTGTATTTGTAACTGGGCTTAAATTTCTGTCTGTGACGCATGAACATTTGCACAGAGTAGTATCATATACCTATTTATCGAACATGATGCAGGATTGTAGCCAATTTGTGGGGGGATTCCTATCAAATCAGTTAACGGTTTATAAGGATTCACTAATTTGGGTCAACTGGTGTGAAAGTTCTCAACATTTTATTGGCTATAAAATAATGATAAAACCTTTACTAGACAGCTATGTAGATAAAAAAGTTTGTTTCTAAGTTATTTCCCATTATAATAGGGATCTTTAATGAAAGAAATGATCAAATATAGAAACAAATGATAGAAAATATAACCTAGAATAATACAAAAATACGTGGTGGCACAAACAATTAGGTTGATTGGGTTGGTGGAAACAAATTACTTTGTTACGCCTTAGTAGGGGAAAAAACACATGAGACAATTTGAATAAGTTTCCAATGAAAGTGTAGATTTCTCTACAAGAGGTCATTCACAGTGCCTATACCACGTGACTTTTTAAGATCTGTGTTGGGAGAATATAACGTGCGACCCAGATAAAAAATTTAAGGATGTCTTTGTAAATATTTCACAATTTGTAATGGGATAAAGTGGGAGCCCGCTCCTTCGTGAGAGTTTTCTATAGGTATCAATATTTTTTTAAACAAATAAGTTTTTTTTTCAGTAATGTGCAATCGCGCGTTTGTAATATGAAGTCCCCACACTGATCAGACATTTTTCTAACCGTTCAAACGCGCGATTGTACTTTACTGAAAAAATACTTATTTGTTTAAAAAAATCATGATACCTTGAGACAACTCTCACAAATGAGCGGGCTCCCCACTTAATTCCATTAATAATGATGAAATATTTAAAAAGAAATTCTTAAAAATTTTAACTGGGTCGGGCTTTATTCTCCCAGCACAGATCTTAAAGAGTCACGTGGTATAGGCACCGTGGTCATTGAGCCAGCTAGTAGTTAATGAAAATGGGGAGTTGGCAGATGGGTACATTTTCTCTATAATAACCTTGTTCCGGATGTTTTTTATGCAACGCTTAAAGATATTGAGAGGATTTTTGGTATGTGAGTCTACCCACATGGCTAACGAATGAAGTGTGAGTTTTGTTTTGGTACATTGATTTTTGGCATAAATATGGGCCTCGTTTTCTCTAAAATAGCTGCTGTGCAGCTTCAAAGCGCAGTAAGGGGCATAATTGTGTTTCACAAACACAGCTCTTGTTAAGAATTATACTGTATATCAAGGGATTTGCACCCATACAAAATTTATTTGACGGGGGATATCTATTCGACGAATTATTTGTTTGTCATTTATCAGCTAAACTAACACCAAGTCAGACTACTTTCTCAAGCTAATGTTATATAATGGCCATCTGCTGACTTACAATAAGCAAACTTTAGAACAGTTGTTGAAAACAGAATACAAAACTGTTTCTTTAATACCCTCTGGTCTGCATGGTGTGTCATTCCGTTAAAATTAATGGTCCTAAGTGCAACCAAGTGTTTATACAGTCTGTACTTTTTCCATTTTTCTTCAATGGCTAACCTTGAAACTGGTAAGAAAGGCTGCCTTCTTTGTCCTGATCATTTTCTCTTTGTGCACTGGGATGGTGCTTAACCCAGTTGGACCACAGTCTTCAACTTTAATATGAATTGACAGAGCAAGTCATTTACCCAGTTTACAGAGTGAGTGCTCTACCAGGTTTACAAAACAACTGGTTAACATAGTCCTACTGAATTTATAGAGCTAGTGCTTAACCAAGTTTATAGAGTGCGTGCTTTAACAAGTTGCAAGGGAGATTGCTTACTGAGTTTATTAAGCAAGTGCTTTACCGACTATATAGAGCAAGTGCTTACCATGTTTATAGAATGAGTTCCTACCAAGTTTACAAATTAAGTGTTTAACTGACTTAAAAGACTTATGTATGCCTAGGTTTATAGAGTGTGTGCTTTACCAACTTCAGAGTGTGTGTTTTACCAACTTCAGAGTGTGTGTTTTACCAACTTCAGAGTGTGTTTGTTTACCAACTTCAGAGTGTGTGCTTTACTGAATGCAGAATGTGTGTTTTACCAATTTCAAAAGGTGCATGTGCTTTACCAAATGCAGAATGTGTGTTATACCATCTTCAGAGTGTGTGCTTTACTGAATTCAGAGTGTGTACTTTGCCAAGTTAGCAAAGCGAGTTTGTTACCGAGCTTACATATTGAGTGCTTTACTGACTTCAGAACAACAAAAAGTTGTTAATTGAGCAATAAATACTGGTAATCCATGGCAAAAAGTATTTTAATTCTTATATTATTTGATTGATATTTTGTGCAATTTAAATTTTAACTATATTCTACTAGCTGTGCTGAGGTTTAGGACTACTTTCCCTGTTGTTTACAAGTGCGTGTACATTATAATTACTAACTTTGTTCTTTTTCTGTATGAAGATTTGAGATTATCATGAAAGTATATGATACAAACATTCGATACTTAGTAAGTAAGGCAAAATCTCCTGTAAAACAAAATCTGGAGTTAACATTAATAGTTAAATACAACACAAATATTTCCTGTGCTGATTATGTTCAGTTAATTGTCCTGAAAACTTGTTTATTCACTTGATTTTTTTTATTACAAAAGTCCATAAAGAAACCATAATTATTTTGAAGTAATATTCTTGCGTCATGGGAGTATGAACCATTAGGATGATTAATGACATTTTGTCCTTCTTTAAAGAAAAAAACAAAAACAAATGAAATTATGTTTCCCGGGGCTGTTTGGAAGTAATTGAATATTTTTGCTTTCAGAACTTTGGGGTTCATTCGTTGAAAAAAAGAAACAAAAACAAGAGTATAATTTAATTGATTATATTAGCTTGTAAGACAGGTTTTTTTGCTGCGTACTGGTAATGACCATTATCCTGCTATTAGACACGTTTGTTAGTGAACCTTCTCCGAATAAATGAAATCTGAACATATTCCTAATATCACAAATTTCGATTGATGCATGCTGGCTGTAAGATAATGTATTTTCAGATAACCAGTCTATCCAGCTTCATGTACTTAGGAGAATGGTATGATATCTGATGTCTCTCCTAAAAATAGTTAGGTGCTCCCAATGTATCAGCCAATTACGTATGTCCACAACATAGAAAGCATGAACTCATTTCAAGGTATTCTACAACGAAAGACAGAAAAACAAAATTGATATACAATAATGCTGCATTATTCGTGGCAGACTTATGTTTTCTCAAGGACATGGCTGCAAAACCATCGCAAAGTGTTTAATAGACTGGTGTTATTAAACTCATCGTTCGGAAGTAGGGTAGTTTATACTGGAATCACCATGTACGTCTGTTCGTCTGTCTGTCTGTAGATACAATTTTATCAAACACTTTTTAATGTTCAACATTCAAGCTTGCATATATTGTTCTTGATGCTGTAAAGTTGTGTGTGTGCAATTTTATTTTTCCTACATTAAAAATGCTTAAGTTATTTCCCTTTTTTAACAATTAATTTTGATTTAATGATAATTACAACTTGTTAAACAATAAAAAAAATAGGGGATAATTCTTCAATATTACCTTGAGTGTAAAACTACCGTATCTGCCATAGACAAGTTCAACAGATGCAGCAGTTTCACTCTTAACTGAAGATATCCTGATTATATTTAAAAACAAGAAATATCTTTTTAAAAAGATATACGGCATTGATTGTGGTTGGAGTTGGTGAAAGGAAAGAGTTTAATGAATAAAATCAAAGATAGCATATGTCTTTTTCTGTGCAGTTCTTAGCTGAATTTCACGCAGTACGGGATGTTATGCGTAGTTTTCGCGTTTTATTTTACATTAGTACATATTACTGATTATATATCTATAGATACTAAAAAAAGAAGAATGGAAGTGAAATTAAAACATGTTTGTCAACCGGCCACACGCGAAGTATCCGTACATATTTTAAATATTTATTCGCACGTTCTTCGGACAAATCTGTTAAGTGGTTTGTCGGGCATTGCTATATGATTCGATTATTTACAGTTTCGGGAATCATCACGCTCATGCTCAATACATTGGTCAATATGGTGGAATAATTCTTGTTAAATTAATCAAAAATAATATTAATCATGGTTTTGTTGAAAACACATTAAGAATCTATTATTGAGATACCATAATTATATTGGCAAATATCTTCATTTAACATCTGTTCTAAATAAAATTCCAGATCACCTAGTTCACGCGATACCGTCTATATTATATAACGATCCCTGTACTGACCGCAAACTGACCCTGATACCTTGCTTTAAAGTGAGGCCACGATTCCACTGCTGGAACGACGGCTTGTTTAAAACTTTATACTTTTACATGTTTAATTTTCAATTTCGAAAACAATTAAAAATGGTTTGGCCAAAACTAATATCAGGATATCGAAAAACGATACTTTTTATGAACTTAAATATACTAGTACACAGACAGCGATATGGTTGTAATAACTAAATATGAGAACATAGCCTTTAAGTACAAACGCTCTGGCGCTGACAATCCTCTGAATATAAAGGGACACACACAAACTGTATTGATGTCAAGAGTTGAGTGTAAAATTGTTCTATCCATCAAGACTTTACATTAGAGATAAAATTGTTTCATGCTGAACACTCAGCAAACCAGCATATCATGCTATAGACAAGTTCAGAAATTGATAACTCCCGGAAAACTCCCCCCCCTGAATACTCGCGCGCGCCTCCAAAACGGTACTGAAGAAAACAGACATATAGGCCTATGTTTTTATAGGTCCCTGAACAAAACAAGAAGGAGGAACAATTTTATCGAATATATTTGAATATTTAAATAGTTACTGTTATCGATCTGATAATCACATAATAGTTTGCGTTTTTTTTAATATCAGTTGTTACGTAATTAGTAGAAATAAGGTTAATCTGCCTTCATTTAAGAGTAATAAAACTCAGCATGAACAGGGACCTATGTGTAAAGGTCCCTGGCACGAATAAGGTCTTGATTGTCATTTCGCATAACATGTTATTTAAAGGTGACACGTGATATGTTATCTTAATTACGGTATCTACACATGTGCAGACATGTGGTGTCACGGGCATACCCATAAACGCTTTTAATGCACACTTGGAACATCGCCTCCCATTGAGCGGATTGGACGTTCTCTCCTTTATCGCTGATGGTTTTTTTCAAGACCTTTATCTTGCTGAAATTTATCATCCGTAATAAACGAAGAAAAAATCACTTATTTTTTTGTGTTTTTATTTTTTAATCGTTGATTTAGACTTTATTGCGAAAATTAAATAAAGACATAAGTTTAGGAAATCTAGAGAACACAATTGGAACTATTCAAGTTTATTTAAGGCTCCATATTTTTGCATGTTGAACATGTTTATCTTGAATTTAGATGGTATTAAGAAAAGTTTATTTCAGACTATAAAATTTGATATACCATGCTAAACGTTATTTAAATAATAATATAAGAAAGTTATAGGCAAAAGCTGATATGTCCTTTTCAATAAAAAAAGTATGCCATGTCCTGACATCTAACACAGTTTTGCAAATGAAAATCTCCGGTACTTGTTCATTTAGAATCACAAAATTCATATCCGCAATTGATTTGTGTATCTGCTTGAGAGCGATTTTAAAATAAAAGAAATTGCTCAAAAGCACTTTAGGTTTAGACTCAACCAGATACATACTTTTAATAAAAACATGTTTGCCTCTACCTGAAATCTTACAGAGGTTCGCTAATAAATATTTCCGGACCAGTTTTAGAATCACAAACTTCATTTCAGCTATAGATTTTTATATTACCTTAAAAATGACACTTACAAGGGAAATATTAATAAGGAAATGAAAAATGTTTAGACAAACAAAGATATGTACTGTTCAATAAAAAAAAGTCGGCCTCGGTCTTTAATCTTACAAAGTTTTTTAGTGAGTATCTCCGGAACTATAGAAGTACAGCATTTAATACCTCGTCCTGAAATCTTTCAAAGTTTCGCTTATTAATATCTCCGGCACTATTAACGCTAAAATCACAACGTTTACTTCAGACTTTAGATATTTCTATAACCTTTATAATTTTCATTGAATAATTTTATTCCATAAAGAAATAATTAAATTTGATACAAAGGCATTACTGAAAGGAATGCTTTAAAAAGCAAACTCGGCCTTAAACATTACGTGTTGTCACTGAATATTGTTGCAGAGACTAATATTTTATAAATCTATTATGTATATTTCTTATTTAATTTATGTAGATTAACAATGTGATACATATCGACACTTGTTTTTTTTTTGTTTTGTTTTTTAAATCGATCCTTCTGTTCAAAGTCGTAAAGAACTGTTTATAGGAATAAAACGAAAGAACTGTTTATAGGAATAAAACGGGTGTACACCATGATTACGCTGTAATCGGACAAATTCTTTAGTACCGTCAGGATCAGCTGGTCACGTGATAGCCAATATGGCGGTGGTCAATTTATCAATTCTGGGATTGTCTTTACTACAAAGACGCGGTCGTGTTTCCAATGTTCTGAGGGATTATGCTCAAATCAGCCAATGGAATAAATGAAGTGTATTCATTCGTGTCTAGCCGTGGGAAATTTTATTTGAATTCTATTGGACACTTACAAAGGTCAGGAAAGGTGAAAAGCTAGGTTATACAGCAACGCCGAAAAGTTTAGCACTCTAGTCGTATGGTTGTTAAAAGAAAAAAAAAGGTTTTATAGTTGTTCTGAATTTTCTTAGTTTCTTAGATATAAACTTATTGGCTAAAACCCAGGGCCCCAAAAACAGGAAATGTAGTGACCTTGTACAGCTGTGGAAAGTTCATTCAATATAAATTGTTTTTCCTGATCACAAATGATAATCATTACTGTAAGTGGCACTACAAGACATGTAAGGCAAATGTAATTACTTTGAACATGTGAAAACGACAGGTTCATAGTAAAAGACAAGGACACTCTTTCAGGAAATTGCTTTGCAAATTAGTTTGTCTACTCTGCCATAAGTTGATACTGGCCTGAATTGTTCAGTCAAAATTTTATCTGAATTCTTTTCACCACATAAGGTGATAAAAAGTTTTATTGTGAATTCCAATGTGTTTTTGCATTGACTGTTTCAAGGTGGTAACCCCAGATTTATTCATTTCATCCTGTTTTGTGGTATAATGTTTTCCGTCTTGTTTATTATGCAAATGTGCCTTGGAAGTAAATATCTTTATCCTGCCTCTGTTGCAAACATTTACCAAATAAAGCAGGGTCGAATAAATTTTCCTATCTCTGGTCAACATGAAGTAGAGTATTCCTATGCACGCTGTGACACATAGTTGAGTGTAACCTTTCCAATATAGTACACAAGGGTGACGCATTATTGAGACGCATCGTGAACATTATTGTTTATATTACATTTCAACCTTCTTTGGCGGCATCTTCTTTAAAACATGTTACAGAACCGGTTTTCCGTATTTTTATTTCCATTCACTTGATAACGCAATTTATGACGAAGTTAATTCATAACCAAGTTTAAAGAGTGAGTGTTTTACAGAGTTTAAAGAGAGATTGCATTACTTAATAGAGCAAGTATTTGACAAGTTCATAAAGCGATTTTCTTTACAAAGTTTATAGAGCAAGTGCTTAACAAAGTGTATATATCGTGTTCTTTACCAAGTTAACAGAAGGAGTGCTTACTGATTTTATAAAGTGAGTAACCTTGTTTTTAGAGTGGGAACTTGACTAAGTGTAAAGAGTGAGTGCTTTACAAAGTTAATGGAGCGAATGATTACTGAGTTACCCTTTGAGCGCTGGAACCGGATTTAAAAGGCCTTTGCAAACAGTTTGGATCCAGATGAGACGCCATGGAGTTCTTATTATCATAGCTGTTGGGCGCTTCAATTAACATGCCATTAGTGCTGCAATTTGATCTAAACAAAGAAGATATTTGAACATAATGCTCAATTAAGATGATCATCAATGGCTGTTTTATGGGTTTGAATTTGGACCTAACACAAAAAAACAAACATAAGATGCAATAAATAAAGTGGTAGTAATTGATGTTTCAACCTGAATATCTTGTGTGGTTTTTGTTTTATTATGTACTCAGACATAACATTTCATCTGGTTTCCATTATTTCCAAACAATATAAATTACAAAACTTGATTGAATTAGTGCTGTAAATAGACCTCATATATTTCCAGGCGCCGGCATGTAATCTTCTATACAGAAGGAGTGCTGTAATGGAAGAAGATTTATATAATTTATAATGATGGGATTTCTGTTTAATCAATTATGCCAGACATTTATTAAAAAAGCAAAATACTTCCGAAGTTGATGACTTGCTAAAGAAAACAATTCCACAGTTTATTGTTGAGAATTTAGGCGGAAAACAGGAAAACGTCATCATGCACTGCATACAAATGCATCATGTCACAATGCTCTGTACTATAAATTAAATAGTATCTGGAAAAACAAAGGAGACTGGAATAAACTAATAAACTGAAATTGATTTAAATTAAGTAAATCAGCAGAACTATATTTGCAAAATTAAGATTAGATGTTCCGTTGCGTCCATGACTTTCACTTTTTGAACTTCAGGTTGTTTAGTCCAAAAGAATATAATCAACAGGATTGGAAAGTCATTAGTAAATAGTCGAGCGTGAATAACCTAAGAAACCTCCAAACACTTGAAAATCTTCACTCCATGCCCTGATTTAATTGTAGCTTTGTAAGTATTCAATTTCCATCAAATATAGAGGCTAACTTATCACCCCAATAAAACCTTCGAACATTTGAAAAATCTTTACTCCATTCCCTAATTTAATTGTAGCTTTGTAAGTATTCAATTTCCATCACATACAGGGCCCTCAATCTACCAAATCTGCCACCGAATTTCGGTGGCAGTCCCCCACCTGAAAAGTATACTTTTTTCCCCTTTTGGGGGGAAAAATTCCCCCTAAAAAAAAAAAAAAAAAAAAAAAATTTTTTTTTTTTTTTTTTTTTTATAGAAAGATGTGTATCATGATAATTATATCTCAATTCTATTTCAATTTAATCTTTTCAAATATACTAAAATATGAAAAATGCAATGAATATAGTGCTAACATGTACAAATGTAATAATGAGAGAGTAAGTGAAAAATCCCCCAAAAATGGAAACGCCGCAAAAATTCCCCCTCCTAAGGGCTGCGGACCCCTTCCCCCAAAGTAGTGTGAGGGCCCTGACATATAGCGGTTTAAGTTAACTTATCATCGCAATTAAATAGTGTCACTCTAAATAACAGAAATGTAATGCGACATTTTATTATAGGTAAAATTTAAGAGCTGTTTTTTTTTCTTTGAAAAAAAGAGGAGAGGAAACCTCTTTTCTTTTTTGGGGCAAAGACACTATGTATACCTAGAGACTTGACAAAGAAATGATAGATTAAACATCAATATTGAACAATGCCTACAACATCAATATTGAAACAATGCCTACAACATCAATATTGAAACAATGCCTACGATTATCAGACTTCAGTGAAGAATCAAAAGATGCAGTACAGAAACCAAATATTGTGTTGACAATTCTGATCACGAGTTAAAGAGGATACGAAAATATTGGAATAAAACTCTTCTTACATGATCAAAACGCAATGGCCTCTGAGTATCATTATACTTACTGTTTAAACCTGCAATGGCATCTAATGTAATTGACTAAAATATCATCTTCACCACAACTGTAATTCTATATAAGCCCTTTGATACACTGTCTGTCAAATGTCAGCCTTCAAATTTCTCACAACTTATCAAATTTCAGTGCACCATGAAAGAAAGTTAAAGCCTCTCATCTTAAAGGGTTGTATGGACGGTATTTCCCATGAATTAAATATAGAGACAATTGTTGCAAGACATATTCACATATTTCTTAAATATATTGTCAAACCGAAATAATTTGGTGGATTCGCTGAGAAAAAGATATTGATGGTTCATACTGGTTACTATAACAAGAACAAAACAACAAATGTCATTTAATGTATGAACAGAAAAAATAATAATCGAAAATACTGTTATTATTAAGAAAATGATTGAATAAACTTGTTTCATTGCCCTCAATCATTGATATGTCCCTTAAACTTGTCCCAATGCCCTCCATCATTGATATGTCCCTTAAACTTGTCCCAATGCCCTCCATCATTGATATGTCACTTAAACTTGTCCCAATGCCCTCCATCATTGATATGCCCCTTAAACTTGTTCTAATGCCCTCCATCATTGATATGCCCCTTAAATTTGTCCCAAAGCCCTCCATCATTAATATGCCCCTTAAATGTGTCCCAATGCCCTCCATCATTGATATGTCACTTAAACTTGTCCCAATGCCCTCCATCATTGATATTCCCCTTAAACTTGTTCCAATTCTCTCCATCATTGCTATGCCCCTAAAACTTGTTCTAATGCCCTCCTTCATTGATATTCCCCTTAAACTTGTACCAATGCCCTCCATCATTGATATGCCCCTTTAACTTGTTCCAATGCCCTCAATAATTGATATGTCCCTTTAACTTGTTCTTATGCCCTCCATCATTGATATGCCCCTTAAACTTGTAATAATGCCCTCCATCATTGATATGCCCCTTAAACTTGTTTCAATGCCTTCAATCATTGATATGCCCCTTAAAATTGTTTCAATGCCCTTCAGCATTGATATGCCCCTTAATTGTGTTTCAATGCCCTCCATCATTGATGTGCCCCTTAAACTTGTTTCAATGCCCTCCAGCATTGGAATGCCCTTTAAACATGTTCTAAGTCCCTCCATCATTGATATGCCCCTTAAACTTGTTCTAAGTCCCTCCATCATTGATATGCCCCTTAAACTTGTTTCAATGCCCTTATAAATTGATTTGCCCCTTAAACTTGTTCTAAGTCCCTCCATCATTGATATGCCCCTTAAACTTGTTTTAAGTCCCTCCATCATTGATATGCCCCTTAAACTTGTTATAAGTCACTCCATCATTGATATGCCCCTTAAACTTGTTTCAATGCCCTTATTCATTGATATGCCTCTTAAATATGTTCCAATGCCCTCAATGATCCGTATGTCTGTTTTGAATAGTGCCAATGCACTCGCACGTGCAAATCTTCTCCTTGATTAGAACAGTCATCATTGATAGCAAACTCTGGGGGGATCAACAATATACCAGATTGCGGACCCAATTGATTCTTCTACTGAAAAGTGTGGAATATAAAACACTGATATGTCTGATTCCTGCCAAACCAGTATCTACTGGGAACACATATGGTGCCAATCCAATTGTCCCTAAGGAAAGGAACGTAATGCAAAGACAATCTGGTATTAAAAGATACATATATGCGTATTCTAATAAGGGAAATAAATGAATATGCAAATAAATATACAGAGAGTGAAGCCCCTGCTGCACCAGCAGGAAAAGGACTTTATTATACAATGCAGATCTTTATTTAACACGAGGAACCCATTGCCAAACAACCAGGCAAAAACAAATGTAGTACACAAGACACTCATGTACACAACAAACACACAAAAACAAACCGCCTTTGAACAGGCGATACACAAAATTGGGATGTTAACCGGTTTCAAGAAGCTCAAAACCTCACACTTGGCCCAGAATCATCCATTAAATATTTAAGCTGAATAAAAAAATAAACCTCATCTCGTTTCAAATTAAATAGCAATTAAACAGAATACAATTAAATTTAATTACCAATTAACTACTCTATTCATATCTATACAAACCAGAGCCACAGAACCATACCTTCCTGAGGCACAGTGAAATGAACCAAAACGAGTATCAACCACATCAAATCTTTATGAAAAGGCTTTGGAGACATAGCATCATATGTGGCGTGTTCTGAGAAAACTGGGCAAAATGCTTGTGCGTAAATTGTCATCCCAGATTAGCCTCTGCAGTCCGCACAGGCAAATCAGGGACGACAATTTCCGCTTTTATGGAATTTTTCGTTTTAATGATGTCTCTTCTTAGGGAAAATCCAGTTTAGGCGGAAAGTGTCGTCCCGGATTAGCCTGTGCGGACTGCACAGGCTAATCCCAGGGATGACACTTTACGCACAAGCATTTTGCCCAGTTTTCTCAGAACATGCCACATATAGTTAAACATTCACATCATTATCATGCAATTCAAGAAGAAGCCACGATAAGGTTGTAAAAGTCCAAATTACAAAGCTCGTCTGTGCATGTTTATCTTCTGCCACATAAAATAGTACACTTCCAGTGCAATTTCTCTTGTCTCTTTTTCAGTTGTTCGCTTGCGAACAACTAAGGTTACGACCACGAATTCCGATCCAGAGTGCCTTAATGATTAAAATCCTAACAAAAGTAAGCATACGCGCGAAAAAGAGTTTGCGGCGCGGTTTCAGTTCTTGAACTATATTCATTTACAAAATTGACACATAATATGAATATCGTGTTAAATGGAATAGTTTTGAACGGATCATATAAAGTTAAAGTCAAAGAAACATTTTTAACTATACATGTCGCGAAAGAGTATGTTTATATTATGAATGGTTAAAATAGTCCACTATGTGCTATTTCAGTCACGTATAGTATTTTTGGCACAGGCCATTCATAATCTTAGCCTATAAATAGAAGGGGGAATAAAACTTCACCAAGGGATGTCGAGATTGCAATACACTATCATGCTTAACCTCGTTGATAGTGCACAGGCGGAGTGAAATCTGATATGGCTGGGCTATTTCTATTGCATTCTGGCACAGGAGGTGCTTGAATTATGTAAGAGTTATCTTAGTCTGGGGAGTGGTTTAGAGCTTTTGTCGTTGTTGCCCACTTGTTTAGCTTTCGTGGTTTGAATAGCCAGAATTTAGGTTAAAGGCATTGAATAAGACGTAGTACAGTGGTATAAGGTAGAATTGAAATACTGTGAAACAATTATTATTCGTCAAATATTAATTTTCGTTCCTAACTAATAATAATGCCGAATGTTTAAACAAATTTAGGATTGAATTACCGTAGGCATGAAATACATTAATATCCAAAGTAATCCACGCATACATATTTCGTCTGTTTCGAAATCAAGATAAATGTGGTTATGAAACAAAGAGGAGTATTATAGTACTGTGTTCTTAACTGACACGTGACACTTCCTGTGAAACGCTAATGCAGATATATATATATATATATCAGCTGTATTGATTGGCAATTGGCTTCGTCGCTTCAAACATTTGCTTACATAGTACGTACGTAAAAAATATTGGTGACAGGTGGGGGGAGGAGGTTGAGGAGTTACGAAGTTACACGTTAATGTCAATACTTGAAAATTAATGAAGATGAAATGGAAAGAAATTAAATGAAGAATAAAATTTCTGTCGTAAAATAATTAACAAAAAATTAATGTGGTTTGCTTGAGAATTTTATTCAATGCTCGTTGATACCAATACAGTTATTATTGTAATTATGTTGTGATTCATTCTTTGTTAGACTCAAACAAATCAACGGATAGACACACGCTAACAACCTGCGAATCAAAATGCAAATTTTCTGATCTTTGTATTATTATTAGTTTATTTAAGTCTCATCCACAGTTCATCATTACAATTATAACAATCAAAGATGCATAGCATGTATGAATGTATTTGCAGTATCAAGTATGATTTTCAATATACAGAAGGGGGTTAAGGGGCCGCCGTAACATGTGCAGCCTTGGGCCCCAAAACAGGTTAATTCTGCCCTGACTACATTTCCTCTGTTTACTTCAATTAGAGGTCAAATCTTGACATAATTCCATTTGTAAGGCCCTGGCTTCTGGATATGTAAAATATGATTGGTTGGTTAATTTTCGTCATGCGGTATTTTTTCGCAGGTGTTTAAGCGTGTTTATTTTGTCACGTGATCATAAGATGTTCTACGAAAAAAAATTAGTTCATCGAAACGATAGCATGAAATTATTAAGTTTGTACATTTATCCATATTTGCTTAAACTTATAACAAACATTTCAGGCGGTGAATATGCGACTACAATTTCTCCTGTTTTCTCAATTGCATGGGTGATAATAATATTTGGCGTAAATACTGACTTTGAAATAAAGTTAGAAAATTTACACTTCTAAATAATTTAATTGAAAATTATTGTGTATTTTTTCACTTGTTAGTCGCATATCCACCGCATGAAATATGTGTTATTGTAGTCAAAGCACACAATAGTTTTCGTAGAAAAAAAAATACTACGGTAGATTATGCGTGTCTTCACATGGCTTTCTATGAGTTTTAATTATTTCTTCTCCATCAAAATATATAGTATGTCTTTATTTGATTAACATGCAGTTTTCTTTCGACGTATTTAAATCACACTTTCATAGCCTCGTCATGCGAAAATGGGTCTTATGGCATTTCGGCCAGCGTAGCTCAAGCCCAGCCTGTGAAATTGGGCAGTCTGGTCAGAGGCGACGCTATCCGCTATAAAATCACGCAAGGTTTAATGGTCTCATTTTGCATCTCCTAACCAGACTGCGAGATGCGCAGGCTGTGCTATAGCTATGAGGGCCGCATATGGCATAAGACCCATTTTCGCATGACACGGGTCTTTAAAAATATCATTGCATTGTAAATGACACATTAAAGCACAATTCTTTTCAATATAAAATTAAATTCAAACTGTTATTAATAGAAAACTGACAAATAATTGTAGCCTATTCAGGCGTTCAGGAACGATTTCCAGACGGCTGACCGAGTACGGTTATGGTTATATAATAAAACGATTTTCCTCTTATCGTGACACTCGTGTAATTGTAACTTGGCATCAATTTGTGTTACATCCTTTACATTGTGCACAGACGAAGTGATTTGGCCAAAGTTCTCTCGAATCACCCATTGAAATATTAAAATGTATTCATTCGGGTTTGTTCGCGTTATGAAGAGGTCATTTAAGGTGAAAAGCTGGGTAAAACAGCTACCCTGAAAAAGCACATAAGTGTTCTATACTGATCTTTATGACAACCTAATTTGTGAGTTAAAAGTATTGCTCGCAGATTTATTTTTTATTATTTTCAATTTTTCATCAATTTTCTTCTTGTATAGTTTGAATTTGTATATGGTGTCAAAAAAATAAAGTTGGTTTAAGGGAATTTCCATCATGAAATTATATTCTTAGTGTGATAGGTTTCGATATTCCAACAATATTCATTTAATATGATGGTGATTGCAAATTTTATTTTATATTAACTGGTTATCATTATACAATTTTCATCATATTGTCCATGCTTTCAGAACGTCTAAAAAGGGACATGTTGTTGTTATTTTGTCTAAGTTATCTCTATAACATCAAAAGGATGATAAACAGTGCACACACATCTCGACCTGTGCGTTCAGAGACACTCTTTATAAATTTGAATGGGTCGTGTATATTTCAAACTTGCATTTTAAAAAGTGATACCTTAATTTTGAAACATGAGTTGGGTCACAGGTTATGCAATAGCGAACAACTTCAGTGCCTTCAGCGCTTTGATTTCTATTTATAGTTTATACAAATTAAAATTGCTTGGTTACCTATTTACAATAAATCAGGAGGGGTTGAGGCAGCTCTTTGAAGCTATCTTAAATGATCTTCAAGTTTTGTAAGAAATTTACCAAGAACTCAAAAGGCAGATTTGTGAATGACATTTTCTAGTAGATTACTCACTGAGTTTTCCATGTAATCATGTTTGTTTATGTCAAAATGTGTACAATTAAAAAACATATATATATTTCTAATGACCTTTTAGGTGATAACTCTGAGTAATGCGTGACAAATCTGGAAGGAGCCATGTTTTTTTGGTTAAACTATTTTTCACGGAAAAAAAGCTATGAATGGCATTTTCTTCTGTGTCATTTGCATCCATCAAAAACTCTGTACAAACAGCAGTAGATTAAGAATTGCAAGGAATGGTTGCAATGTGAGAATTCTTGTTGTCATAACAGAAGTAAAGTGACAAAGGTTAGTACTAAAGCTCAAATTATATCCAGCAATCTATTGACCCGCCCAATACCAGTGTCACAAGCCTCTAGTAATCATATTTTAGTGTTGGTGTTCCTTGTAATTAACAATAAACTTTGTTGTTTTACAGAACGAGCGCTGTTTCAAGGTTGAGCCATTCAAGACAGGAGACACGGTTTACTTTCAGGTAACAAACATTTTATGATGACCCCTTCTGTTGTTATGGTAATCCGCTGTTGCCAAGGATGTCATGATTATTATTATTGTGTAACCCTTCTGTTGTCCAGAATATTATTATTATTGCGTATTTTTTCAACGCTCGGATGTCCCTACAATTGGATTAGTAGGACATGAACAATGCAAGTTTCATTGATAGGGAAGTGACATTTGTTTTGCTGACAAAGTCTTTGTTAGCATATATATGAACTTTGATCAATTCAAGCTAGAGATTATCTTTGACAGAGATACAGGTCTTCGAAATCATAATTGATACATCTATTTTTAACCAGGTTTACAACAAAGTTGAACATCCTGTTTATTAGATTGAGGTATGGCAGGCTTGCAGATGGGCAAGCGGTGCCAAACAGGTGGTTCTGGGTCAATAACTTAAGTTTGCATTGACCAATTGTAATGAAACTTTGGATATAAAAAGCTTACATGCGGACCAGGCTTGAGATTGTATTTGGGTCTAAGCTAGTCCTGGTCAAGGTCACTGTTACTTTAAATAGAAAATGGTTTCCACTCAATAACTTGAGTATTGCAGTGCAATTTTGTGTATAGGTAGCTTACATGCAGATCTTATTTTGGTTTGGATTGTATTTAGCCCTTTGCATTCTGGGAAATTTGTCGTCTGCTAAAATGTTGTCTGCTGAATTTCTAAAATTAGCATTTTCTTCGATTTTGTTTTCAAAGAATACTATCAGAGAAGCAAACAGTTTGGATCCTGATGAGACGCCACGTTCTGTGGCGTCTCATCTGGATCCAAACTGTTTGCAAAGGCCTTTTAAATCCGGTTCCAGCACTGAAAGAAATAGGGCCAGTCAGGTCAAGGTCAAAGTCACTATTACAAAATAGAATAGAAAAATGGCAAGTATGTGGTTTCCAGTCATTAACATCAGTTTGCATGAATCAATATTCATGAATATTTCCATATTGTAAGCTAACAGACCTAGCTTGAGACAACATTAAGGGCCAGTCAGTTTAAGGTCATGGCCAATGTTACTAAACAGAAAACAGAAGGTGTCAGTCAATAATGTAAGTCTTCATTGACTAATCTTAATTAAACTTTGGTTTAGCAAGCTTACCTGCAGACCTTACTCGAGATTGCATTGGGAGCCAGTCCGGTGAAGGTAGAGGTCATTGTTACAAAAAAAAAAAAAAAAAAAAAAAAAAAAAAAAAAAANAAAAAAAAAAAAAAAAAAAAAAAAAAAAAACTTGAGTTGGGATGGAGGACAATGCTGAAATGATGTGTGTATATAGCTTAAATGAAAATAAAGCTTGGGAATTCATTTGGAGCCAGTTAGCGGTCAGGTCAAGGTCAAGGTCATTGATACTTAAACAAAGATAAACTATTTCTTCTCAATAACTCGAGTTCTGATGGAGGTATTGTGCGTAAAATTTGGGCGTTGGTAGCAGATTAATTCGTGGCTATTTTGATCAAGGGAAAGGTCACTGTTACTAAAAACAGAAAAAATGTTTTCTGCTCTATACAGTCGTTTTATGTGCGTAGGCAGATGACAGACAGACCCAGCTTGGGAGTGCACAATTATCTGTATTAAATGAATAAGTAAAACTTTGAAAAATGGCTTAATAAAAAATTGCTTATCAATATGAGGTCAGTGTTTAGTAATCTAATATGTGGCGTGTTCTGAGAAAACTGGGCAAAATGCTTGTGCGTAAAGTGTCATCCCAGATTATCCTGTGCAGTCCGCACAGGCTAATCCGCCTAAACTGGATTTTCCCTAAGAAGAGACATCATTTAAACGAAAAATTCCATAAAAGCGGAAATTGTCGTCCCTGATTAGCCTGTGCTCACTGCACAGGCTAATCTGGGATAACAATTTACGCACAAGCAATTTGCCCAGTTTTCTCAGAACACGCCACATATAACTAGGAGTAGATTATTGATAATGATAATAAAATGTTTCAGACAAATCATTTAAAAGTGTTGTAAAGTCTACTTATACATTTATCATTACTAAAATCATTTTGTTTGTACAGTTCTGAAATAAAAACATAACTAGAACATAGTCTACATAGAAACACAATGGTTGATTTCCATTAATTCCTTAAACATAATCAACATTGAAACTTTAGCATAGAAAGTAGGTTGATTTCCATTAAGTCAGTATAGAAGAATTCTTAGTTCAGAAAGTTAATTATATTTTCATGCTGATAAAATGCATTGGCCTACATAAATAAATAATAAAACTTCTGTAGTTATGAGCCAGACCAGCCCATTAACAAAATGAGTTGAAAGCATGGCTATTTGTTTTACTGGGAAATTCCTTGAGCATTAATGTTATGGTACTGATAGGTTCCATTAGCATGCACTGATTTTAAACAGGTGATCTGATTATATCTGTTAGTATGATACCCTTGTTATACCAGTGTGTGTTAAATGAATTTTACTTAGAAATTTCCTGCGCACGGAAGAGTTATTGAGAAAGTCTATATGGATGAAATAAATTATTTCTTGTTAATTATAATCTGCTTATTATTTGAAAGGGCAAGCAATACGCCTACCCAGGTTGAGTGCAAAACCTTAGTTATGTGCCCTTGGACATTTTGACACCATGTCACTTATTCGTGTTCTGGTAAATTTATTATTTATTTTGTATGGAAAAAAAATTGCAACTGCTCATGTTATTAATAAATATTATTAAACACACTTCATTAATTGTGTCGTGTTCTGAGAAAACTGGGCATAATGCTCGTGCATTAATTGTCATCCCAGATAAGCCAGTGCAGTCTGCACAGGCTAATCCGGGACGACACTTTCCGCTTAAACTGGATTTTCGCTAAGAAGAGACATCATTTAAACGAAAAATGCCATAAAAGGGGAAATTGTCGTCCCGGATTAGCCTGTGTCGACTGCACAGGCTAATCTGGGATAACAATTTACAGACATGCATTTTGTCTAGTTTTCTCAGAACGCGACACAATTCTGTTATGGTAAATAATTGTGTGACAGATTGTTTTGTTTTGGCGAGTTGTCAGCTCTAATTTATAACTTAATTTCAAGAAAACAAAATATGTGTCGGAAAACATTTGCGTAAAGGAAAAACTTCCAAATTTCCATGATAAAATTAAAAGAAAACAAACAAATATGAGAAGTTATGGTTATATTATTTTGTTTAATTACACATTTAAAACAAAATAAGTATCGGAAAACATGTGCGTAAAGGCAAAATTGCCATTAATCCATGATAAAATTAAACGAAAACAAACAAATATGAGAAGTTATGCTAATATTATTTTGTTTAATAACACATTTAATGTTTGTGATAACTCAACATTGCAGTTGGTTGATAAGTGATTGTGTTACATTTTATATTATTGTATAGTTCTAACAGCATTCTTTTTAAAAAAATTGTTCTTAATGACAAAACTAAGCTGTTATTTGATTGAATTGAAATAAATTGTAGTGAAAGCTTTTCATTGAAGAAAATAATTTAGCAATAAATTGCATCTTCTATAACATTGTATTGTTCAATCAGCATTCTATGAACAATTGTTTATCAATGACAAAACTAAGCTTTATTTTTATGGCATTACAGTATTAATAAATTGTGGTGGAAGCTTTTCATCCAAGAAAATACATTAGTTATAAATTAGACAAGTTAAAGCATGTTAGATTACATAAGCTTTTTGGTATGTTATTAAAAAGCATCAGTGGATATTCATGGAAATAAATAAAGCCCCGAATCATTCTGTTGTACAGAAACATTTGAGCTTTTGGTAATACATAATTATATGGAATCTTTGAAATGAGGTAAATTCCACAAATACTGTATTCAAACAACATAATTATGTAAGCACATTCAGGGCCCTCAATCTGTCAAATCCACGGCCGAAATTCGGCCGCATTCCGTCCCCCCCCCCTGAAAAGTATACTGTTTACCCCTTTTTGGGGGAAAAATTCCTCCTAAAAAAAAAATATAGATAGATGTGTCTCATGATTATTATATCTCAATTCTATTTTAATTTAATCTTGTCAAACATACTAAATTATGAAAAAAGCAATGAATATAGTGCAAACATGTACAAATGTTATAATTAGAGAGTAAGTAAAAAAATCCCCCCAAAAGGGAAACGCCGCGAAAATTCCCCCTGCTATGGGTAGCGACCCGCTTCCCCTAAAATGGATTGAGGGCCCTGACATTTCATAATTACTAATTTCATAATTACTAATGACAAATGTTTACTAAGTATATAGGTCAGGTTTACATACACTGCTTTAGGGAAACATCTGCAACAGGTGGCTGACCCTTCTAATAAATAGGAGGGGGTGTCGTTCAGGAGAATGACATCTCCTCTCTTATTAAAATAGTTTTTGTCCATCTTGACTTTTTAAATAATTAGGTTTTGTTGAAATTATGCAATATCACAATTTTATTTTAAATCTAAAATATTTGTACTGGCACATAAAAACATATACTATTTTAATCAATATCAAGAAACTATTTAATTTACATACCAGTTATATTCCATTTTCCCAGGACAGTTTGAAATATAGAAATGTAGAATTATAACTACTTTATTTATAACAGTGTCATGAAACACTGGGGATATGAAACACTGGACACATCCTACTTTCTGAGGATGATGAATGTTAATGTCCACTTCTGAACTTATTAAATAAATCAAATGGTGTTGACTAATATACAGAATATAGCTGGTAGTAATATATTTTATCCCACTTTTACAGCGAATTCGGTTGATTAAAGCCCCGTTGATTAAATTTCTGCTATAATACACGGCACGAAATGACCTCATTTTTTTGATAAAATGACGTCATAAATCCAGCGAAATTATCCAGTTAAACTAATATTGTTTAAATAAAAAGGTTTACTGAATAAAAAGTGGGATAAATAGAATAATAGGTAAGTGTTGATTATAGATCAGGTTTATCATGCTCGGCACGAAAACAAAGAAGCACTCTCCAAGGCTTGTGCTTTTTGTTTTCTAAGCCTCGCATGATAAACCTGATCCATAATCAACACTAACCTATTATTCTCTATGTTATTTAAAAGACCATTTTTAGTTCACTTGAGATTTTAGATTTTCATGTATTTTACTTCGTCAACTTTTAGCTTGTTCACACTCTTGAGGCAACTTTTTCCGTTTAATCTAGATGAAACTTTGCCAGAATGTTAATCTTGACAATATATATGCAGAGTTTGAGAGATGGGTCACCTACATCCAAAAATTTTGTCAACAAGTCAAATCTCAGAAAAGCATTGTTACAATTCAGGCTTAATTTATAACTTTATCTTTTTTAAGATTTTTGTTTAGAATGTTTATTTTGACAATAATTACTAGGCCGAATTAAAATCTGGGTCACATGCATCAAAATACTAAGTAACAAGGTCAAATATTAGCAAAACCGTGTTACCACTCTAGAGGCCATATTTATGACTCAATGTTGATGAAACTTGATCGGAATATTTTTTTCGCGAAAATATCAAGAATTATGGCCTTTGAATACTGAATAATAAAAAAAAAAAAAATGTTTCTAAAATAATTGTAATCTTATCATTATCATCATTGATCTTGGTAACATAGGCCTTTAAATGAACAAGTTGACACTCTAGCTAGCTAGTTCAATTTATATAAATACAGAATGATTGTCAACCTACAGTAGCTGTACGGTTAGCGCAGTGGTAAAGCACACACGCTTCTCACCTAGGCGACCCAAGTTCAGTTCCTATTTCCGAAAGCATGTGAATTTGGTTGTTGGTAACCATGCCAAAATTGAAAATCTTTCAGTAACAACTTAGTACCTGGAAATTGCAGCTTTAATTTGAAACTCGTCCACACTTTCGTGAGTCTATTTGTTAATTAGGTAGGAGTGGTGGAACACTTTCTGGGTCCACACATAATGCAGCGTCAGGTGCGGAGGTCATCATGAACTTTGAAATACTCACACACACTGCATGCTTGGTTATAAAAAGAGTAATATTGTGATTCCACCTATATTGTCAGTAAATGGTTTATCCCAGCTAATGTAAACATTTGAGCCCCTTTCTGGGAAAACTGGGCATAATACATGTGCTTAAAGTGTCGTCCCAGATTAGCCTGTGCAGTCCGCACTGGCAAATCAGGGACAACACTTTCTGCTTTTATAGAATTCTTCATTGAAAGAAGGTCTCTTATGAACGAAAATCCAGTGTTGGCAGGAAGTGTTGTCCCTGATTAGCCTGTGAAGACTGCACAGGCTAATCTAGGACGACACTTAACGCACATGCATTAAGCCCTGTTTTCCCAGATTGTGGCTCATTTAACCCGATTACATTCCAATAATATTTCCTGACAACAGGTTGTAAACAACTACTACTCAGAAGAGATAAAGCCATACATGAACATGAACATGCATTAAGCCCTGTTTTCCCAAAATGCTGATAATTTAAACCGATTTCATTTTAATATTTTCTCTTGACAACAGGTTGTTAACAACTACTTCACCGAAGAGATTAAGCCGTACACGAGCCTCACCTCCCATTGCTTTAACGTCTCGAGTCAACACGCCCCAGCCTCGCTAGTCCTCGCCTACAAAACCATGCCCTACATGATAGAGAAAATTGGTGACACTGAAATGCTGGTCGCCTCCATCGTGGTGGAGATTCCGTGGAGTTCTAAACACCAAGTTTGTACTTGAATGTTTATGAAGCAATAAATCAATATTTATCCTTGCAAATCAACTATATAACTAGAGGTGGGAGGAAATCTTTGTTAGCGCCATTGTCCCATTACCTTTAATTTAAGTATGGCAGTTAATTGTCTGCTACTTTAGGTATAAGTTCTTAGAACTGGTCATCCAGGGCCGGTATTCATAAAACTCATTAAGGGAATCTTAACTTAAAGTTCTACCTAAGGGAACATTTCAGATTAAATTCTTTGTCAAGTCCAAATATTTCTGCATACAAAATGAAACAATATTAAACATATTTGTAATATTGAATTGTTTTTTTAATATTTTGGTGTAAAGATACGTATACAAGAAAAAGCTTGAGATGGGCCCTGCTTACCCAGGAAAAGTGTGAGTTGTTTAACTGACCACCTGTTACCTACTTTTTTGCAGGTTACCATGACAACAAGTGATAAATCTGTAAAACCTGGGGCAAGTGTCGAGGTTCTGTTCAACACCGAGCCAAACTCGTATGTCTACGTGGCGGGCTTGGACAAGTCTGTGGCCCTGCTAGCGGGCTCCAATGATGTCACCAGACAAAAGGTGAGTATTGACGGTACTCAAATATCCTAAGTAGCATTTTAACACATTTATGCCAAGTGGACTCTCCTTTCTCCTCTTTCTAAATTGGATCAATTTATTTCCAAAATAAGGGATGTCTAGTATATTAATTTATATATTTAGAACATTTCTTACAGAAATTCCTTTAAGCAAACAGCGCAGACCCTGATGAGACGCCGCATCTGGGTCTACGCTGTTTGCCAAGGCCTTTTTTTTCTAGACACTAGGCATTATTGGGTTAAGAATGGTTGTTACTTTCAAACTGTAGAGTTTTTTTGAAACTGCATAATACATGTGTGTTCTTTAAGATGTGTAAGAATGATTGTAATATGTTTCGTGTTCTGAGATAACTGGGCATAAATCTTGTGCGTAAATTGTCATCCCAGATTAGCCTGTGCAGTCCGCACAGGCTAATCCGGGACGACACTTTCCGCCTAAACTGGATTTTCGCTAAGAATGGACATCATTTAAACCGAAAATTCCAAAAAGTGGAAATTGTCGTCCCTGATTAGCCTTTGCGGACTGCACAGGCTAATCTGGGATGACAATTTACGCACAAGCATTTTGCCCAGTTTTCTCAGAACACGCCACATATCTGAATTATTTGTCTTTATTTATTATAATACAATTGGTTTCTACGTTATCTGGAAAAATTAAAACTAGGGAATAAATAGTTATGTTTAAAAAATACTTAAAAATATGAGTTTGCTGCTAAACATGAGAAAGGTAAGATCAAATCAAAGAAAAAGCTTGCAAGCGCTCTAAGACAATATATGTTATTACCCAATTATCATGATTCTTGGTCAGAACTCTTCTCCAATGATATCTAGGTTTTGATATCCAAGTTTGGAGTTGTTCATTATTAGTTAATACCATATCTTTATTACTCTAAAATTCCAATAACATAAACACAGGTAAGCGGCCCAGGGCTGTTCTTTTATGTAATTGTTTTATTTTATTTTATGCTTTTCTGTGTTTTAAAGGAATATGTTATTTAATAACTTTGGAAAAAAAAAATTGTTTGAAATAGTGAAAAATAACAGCGAAAGTTATTGATAATTTTTACTGTTTTAATGTTAAATTACATATATTTTTTTGAAAAATGAGATAATTTCCTGCAAAATACTATAAAAATGCAAATAAACTATGGAAAAAAACATTATATAAAAAGAAAATGTGTTGTTATTTAGTAGATTATCTATTTTTATATACTTTTTATCATAAAAAAAAAATCACTGCGCCACATGTGACAATATTAATTTATATAATCACTTGATAGTTTATATCTACAGAAACCAACAAATATCTTCTCTGTATTTTATAAATGTATAAATTATAATAAAACAACTATTTTGCAGTAATCTTTGGCAACAATGACCTTTTCCTTTTTTAGCTCACCTGAGCACAACATGCTCATGGTGAGCTTTTGTGATCGCCTTTTGTCCGTCGTACATCGTCAACATTTAATTTGTGAACAGCCTAGAGGCCACATTCATTGTCCAATCTACATGAAACTTGATAAGAATATGTGTCCCAATGATACCTAGGATAAGTTTAAAACTGGGTCGTGTGAGATCAAAAACTAGGTCAGTAGGTCAAAAAAAAGATAAAGCTTTTTAACAATATAAGTCACTTTTATTGTAAATCTCCATGGAACTTTTTTAGAACATTTGTTTTAATGATATCTCAGCTGTGTTTGAAAATGATTCGGGTTGGTTGAAAAATAAGGCCGCCAGGTGGCGGGGCAGTTTTCCTTATATGGCTTTTTCAAAACCTTGTTAACACTCTCGAAGTCACATGTGTGGCGTGTTCTGTGAAAACTGGGCAAAATGCTTGTGCGTAAATCGTCATCCCAGATAAGCCTGTGCAGTCCGCACATGCTAATCATGGACGACAATTTCCGTTTTTATGGAATTTTTCGTTTAAATGATGTCTCTTCTTAGGGAAAATCCAGTTAAGGCCGAAAGTGTTGTCCCGGATTAGCCTGTGCGGACTGCACAGGCTAATCTGGGATGACACTTTACGCACAAGCATTATGCCCAGTTTTCTCAGAACACGACACATTTATTGTCTAATATCTTCATGAAAATGGTTCCGGTCCGTTAAAAAAAATGGCTGCCAGGGGGCGGGCAGTTTCCTTATATTGCTATAGTAAAACCTTGTTGACACTCTAGAAATCTCATTTTTACATGAATATTTTGTTCTAATGAAATCTAGAAGTCACATTTTTAGTCCAATCTAAATAAAACTTGTGGTCAGAACACTTGTTCTTATTACTTCTCAGGCGAGTTTGTAAATGTTCCAGGTTGTTGGGGGTGGTGGTAGTTTTCCTTAAATGGATGTAATGAAAAAATGTTGACACTATATTAGCAACATTAATTGGCCAATCTTCTTGAAACTTGGTCAAAACATTTGTCCCAATGAAAATCGAGACTGAGTTTGAAACTGGTTTATGTGAGCTCAAAAACGAGGTGACTAGGTCACATTAAAAAACATGTTTATTCTCTAGAAGTCACTTTTTGCTCCAATCTTCATGAATCAGCTCGGTCAGAACATCTGTTTTAATAATATCTCAGCCTAGAAATAAAATATCTATGTTTCATAAAGTAGTTTAATTATTTTGAACTCCACTCTCTCAGAATAGTCTAGTTCCTTCCGGCCTCAGGTGAGTGTCTTAGGGCCCATGTCCCTCTTGTTTCTTTTATAGCTCCAGGACGCAGTTGAGCAGTATCGAACATTTTCTCGACCAAAGGAAAACCCGTTCCCTAACCCGCCTTGGATAAGAGGCGGTGGCATGTTTGAGAGGTTTGAGGATGTCGCACGGCGCAAAAAGCGGTGCATTATTGGCTGTGGATGGCATGGCAATTCAGATGGTGTTAGTCCTGCCGACATCCTAGAGGTGAGAATTATGTTGTTGTTTTGAATAAATGGTGGTGTTTGGAGTATGTCTATGTGTCTGTCATTAACCCTTTGCATGCTGGGAAATTTGTCGTCTGCTAAAATGTTGTCTGCTGAATTTCTAAAATTAGCATTTTTTTCCTTTTTTTTCAAAGAATACTATCAGAATAGCAAACAGTTTGGATCCTGATGAGACGCCACGTTCTGTGGCGTCTCATCTGGATCCAAACTGTTTGCAAAGGCCTTCAAAATCCGGTTCCAGCGCTCAAAGGGTTAACGGCTTTGTGTATGAGAAGACTAGGGGGAGTAATAGGGGAATTTGTGTTTAAATTACTTATTTATAATCAGATGCTTATCATAATAGCCTTAAAAATTAATTGATGGTGTTGATTTGAATCTGGTTAGAATCTTCAAAATTATTTTTTGTTGTGCTCTTTCCAATATATTTTGATAAGTTTGAGAAATTTTCATGTTTATTTCATACCCTTGCATTCATAGTTTGATAAGGGTATTAAGGAGTCACTGTTAGTCGGTTGTTTGTTTTTTTTTAACAAACTGCATCCATGGTTTTCAAGTTATTCGCCCTTGAACTTAACCATGGTCATGACAGTAGCCTTAGATGTTATAAATTGTTTGAGCATACAACTGCTGCATTTCTTAACGATTAAATTGAAACTTTAAATATGTCATGACCATAGAGTGAAGACATGCAAGGCACTTTTTATGATCCACACTTTCTTGAGTTTTTTGCTCTTGAACCTAGCCATTGCTTTGGCACTGCTTTGTCCACATGCATTCTTACAAGTTTGTGGAGTGGACCACATCCACATTTGTCGAGTGATTGAATTTTAATTTGAAATATTTGATGACCTTGAAGTTTACATATATAAGACACTATTTTCGTTACTAGTGATCCACACACTCCTATGTTTTTTATGCCCCCTTTTAAAAATAAAAAGGGGGTCTATTAAAATCGCACCGTCCGTTAGTTAATTAGTTAGTTATTTAGTATGTTAGTTAGTCCGTCCAGATTAGTTTCTGCTCAATAAGTCAAGCAATTGTCATCAGATCTTCACCAAACTTCATGAAAATGTGTAAGGCAATAACATCTAGGTCAAGTTCGATAATCGGCCAAATTGACCCAGACACTCCTGAGTAACGGCCCTTGAATCATCTTAAAATTGGTTTTTTTTCTCGTTTCCGCTCAATAACTCGAGCAAATGTCATAGGATCTTAGCCACACTCTATGAAAATGTGTAAGGCAATAACATCTAGGTCAAGTTCGATAATCGGCAAAATTGACCCAGACACTCCTGAGTTACGGCCCTTGAATCATCATAAAATCGTTTTTTTTTTCTCGTTTCCACTCAATAACACGAGCAAATGTTGTAGGATCTTCGCCACACTTCATGAAAATGTGTAAGGCAATAACATCTAGGTCAAGTTCGATAATCAGCCAAATTGACCCAGACACTCCTGAGTTACGGCCCTTGAATCATCGTAAAATTGTTTTTTTTTTTGTTTCCGCTCAATAACTCGAGTAAAATTTAATGTCATAGGATCTGCGCCACACTTCATGAAAATGTGTAAGGCAATAACATCTAGGTCAAGTTCGATAATCGGCCAAATTGACCCAGACACTCCTGAGTTACGGCCCTTGAATCATCGTAAAATTGGGTTTTTTCTCGTTTCCGCTTAATAACTTGAGCAAATGTCATAGGATCTTTGCCACACCTCATGAAAATGTGTAAGACGATAACATCTAGGTCAAGTTCGATAATCGGCCAAATTGACCCAGACACTCCTGAGTAACGGCCCTTGAATCATCTTAAAATTGGTTTTTTTTCTCGTTTCCGCTCAATAACTCGAGCAAATGTCATAGGATCTTAGCCACACTCTATGAAAATGTGTAAGGCAATAACATCTAGGTCAAGTTCGATAATCGGCAAAATTGACCCAGACACTCCTGAGTTACGGCCCTTGAATCATCATAAAATCGTTTTTTTTTTCTCGTTTCCACTCAATAACACGAGCAAATGTTGTAGGATCTTCGCCACACTTCATGAAAATGTGTAAGGCAATAACATCTAGGTCAAGTTCGATAATCAGCGAAATTGACCCGGACACTCCTGAGTTACGACCCTTGAATCATCGTCAAATTGGGTTTTTTCTCATTTCGGCTCAATACCTAAAGCAAATGTCAAAGGATCTTTGCCACACTTTATGACAATGTGTAAGGCAATAACATCTAGGTCAAGTTCGATAATCGGCCAAATTGACCCAGACACTCCTGAGTTACGACCCTTGAATCATCGAAAAATTGTGTTTTTTCTAGTTGCCGCTCAATAACTCCAGCATTTGTTATTGTACCTTAACAATACTTCATGAAAATGTTAAAGGCAATCACATCTAGGTCAAGTTTGATAATCAGTTAAATTGACCAAGACACTCCTGAGTTATGGCCCTTGAATCATCGAAAAATTGCTTTTTTCTTGTTTCGGCTCAATAACTCAAGCACATGTCATAGGATCTTCGCCACACTTAATGAAAATGTGTAAGGTAATAAGATGTAGGTCAAGTTCGATAATCAGCAAAATTGACCAAGACACTCCTGAGTTACGGCCCTTGAATCATCGAAAAAATAAGTTTTTTCTCGTTTCCGCTCAATAACTCGAGCAATTGTCATCGGATCTTCACCAAACTTCATAAAAATGTTTAAGGCAATAAAATCTAGGTTAAGTTTGATAATCTGCCAAATTTACTCAGGCACTTCTGAGTTACGCCCCTTGACTCATAAAAAAATTGCGTTTCCGCTCAATTACTCAAGTAATTGTCATCGGATCGTCACCAAACTTCATGAAAATGTGTTAGGCAATAAGATCTATGTCAAGTTACATAATCAGCCAAATTGACTTAGACAACCCTGAGTTATGGCCCTTGAATCATCGAAAAATTGTGTTTTGTCTCGTTTCCGCTCAATAACTCTTCACCAATCTTCAGTGATACAGTTTCCATTGTTGCTATCAAATTCATTCTCAAGAGTTGATAACCAGTAAAAAAAAAGATGATATGTGAAGCTCACATGTCAATATCAATGGGCTAAATGTAAAATATTTTCCAAATATAAAACCCATTTGTAATGGTACTGATATCTTAAATAACTGACAAATATCCTGTTTTAACCTAATGTTTCCATCAAAGCATCGTCCAGTTATCAGAGCATCTTCAAGGCCATGTTTCCTCCTTCGGAGACAGCTCTTCTTTATCTTGAAAATTGCTAAAAATAGTTTGAATATTGAAACATAAATATATATTTTTAACTACATTACAGCTCTTAGTCAGCACTTATTTTCCGCGGTGTCACCGCAAATGCGTTTTTGTTATGAATCGCAGCGGACGTCGGAGTTTCACCAATCCACGATTAGCGTCGTGTCAGGCCACTGGGGACGTAATTTACTTCGGCAAAAAAACACAGCAGGCATTCGTCCACCGTCACATGGTCCGCTTTGACAATCCGCGGCGTTACACCGTGACCTTAACTATTTAATCTCAAAGTAGATTTTAAATATACAAACATGTGTTTTTTATCTTTCGAAGATATAGATATCATAGCACTTGTTATTATTATTATAATTATTATCATCATTATTATTATTATTATTTTATTATACATGTTACACACATTCAATGGAGCCCGGATCAAATTTTGAAATGACCTAGCGTCGCTTCATTCTGATTTCCGCCGCATTGGCTAATATTAAATGGATTAAATGATTATCAGTGTTCAGGTTTATAAACTGAAAACTGTGTTGTAAAATAGAAAGTGTTGGTTAGGGTAGATTATCAATTTTATTTCAAGGGTGATCATAGAAAAAATATATGTTCACTCGTGTCTTTGCAACTCGTAAAAATACTAATTTCTTTGATAANTGAAACTTGGTCAGAACATGTGTCCCAATGATATCTTGGACAAGTTTTAAACTTGGTTGTGTGAGATCAAAAACTAGGTCAGTAAGTCAAATAAAAGATAAAGCTTGTTAACACTCTTTAAGTCACATTTATTGTTGAATCTTCATGAAACTTTTGTAGAACATTTGTTTTAATGATTAGCCAGCTGAGTTCGAAATTGGTTCCGGTTAGTTGAAAAATATGGCTGCCAGGCGGCGGGGCAGTTTTCCTTATATGGCTTTTTTAAAACCTTGTTAACACTCTAGAAGTCACATTTATTGTCCAATCTTCATGAAACTTAGTCAGAACATTTGCTCTAACTATATCTTGGATGAGTTTGAAAATGGTTCCAGTTTGTTAAAAAACATGGCTGCCAGGGGGCGGCAGTTTTCCTTATATTGCTATAGTAAAACCTTGTTGACACTCTAGAAATCTCAGTTTTACCAATCTACATGAAAATTGGTCAGAAATTTTTGTTCTAATGATATCAGGGCTGAGTTTGAAAATGGTTGAAAAACATGGCCACCAGTGGGCAGGGCATTTTCTCTTATATGGCTATAGTGAAACCTTGTTAATACTCTAGTAGTCACATTTTTAGTCCCAATGAAAATTGAGACTGAGTTTAAGACTGGTTTATGTGAGCTCAAAAACTAGGCGACAAGGTCACATTAAAAAAACATGTTAATTCTCTAGAAGTCACTTTTTGGTCCAATCTTCATGAATCAGCTCGGTCAGAATATCTGTTTTAATAATATCTCAGCCTAGAATTTTTTTATTTTTTTTTTCATTAAGTAAATTCATTCTTTTGAACTCCAAAGAACTCCACTTCCTCAGAATAGTCTAGTTCCTTCGGGTCTCAGGTGAGTGCCTTAGAGCCCATATGTCCCTCTTGTTTCTTTTATAGCTCCAGGACGCAGTTGAGCAGTACCGAACATTTTCTCGACCAAAGGAAAACCCGTTCCCTAACCCACCTTGGATATTGGGCGGTGACATGCCATTTGAGAGGGTTGAGGCTGTCGCACGGCGCAAAAAGTGGTGCATTCTTGGCTGTGGATGGCCTGGCAATAAAAAAGATGTTAGTCCTGCCGACATCTTAGAGGTGAGCTTTATGTTGTTGTTTTGAATAAATGGTGGTGTTTGGAATATTTCTATGTGTCTGTCATTAATGGCTAAGTGTATGAGAAGACTAGGGGGAGTAATAGGGGAATTTATGTAAAAATTACTTATTTATAATCAGATGCTTATCATTATAGTCTTAAAAATTTATTGATGGTGTTGATTTGAATCTGGTTAGAATCTTCAAAATTATTTTTTGTTGTGCTCTTTCCAATATATTTTGATAAGTTTCAGAAATTTTCATGTTTATTTTATACCTTTGCGTTCATACTTTGATAAGGGTATTTAGGAGTCACTGTTAGTCGGTTGTTTGGTTTTTGAACAAACTGCATCCACGGTTTTCAAGTTATTCGCCCTTGAACTAAGCCATGGTCATGACGGTAGCCTTAGGTGTTATAAATCGTTTGAGCATACAACTGCTGCATTTCTTAACGATTAAATTGAAACTTCAAATATGTCATGACCATAGAGNGTTTTAAATTGATTGATTGGTTAAAAGAGTATGTGCTAATGTGTTAGGGACTCGAGATGGCGTAAAACGTTATGCACACGAAGATTATTCTACACGAGTCATCTTTTTTTATTTAAGGGTATTTAATTGTGTATTCAAATATATTTCCTCATGTTTATTATTTTTAAAAGAAATAGGAACATTTAATTACGATTATTTTCGAAAGTCTACGTCACCAGGCTATAAATACTTTAAGTTTTTCTTCATCGTTATTGGGAAACAGAACAAAACAATTTACCGGGTGTATCATAGAGAAATTTATAATTAATGTAATTTATGTATTCACCACGACCAATACAAAGGTATACATGTATGTTATATCTTTTTATAATGAACCTTTTCTCGAATGAAATTTTCTTATAACAAACCTCCACCGTGATCCGCCATGCGTCCACCGCGATCCACGATAAGTCCACGGCGTTCTGCGGTGACTTCTAACTGTGATATGCGGGGAGTTTTTGTGAGGACGAGAGAAATCACTGAGATAACACTGCGAACAAGAAACAATTTCGCCGCGATTGTCTGCCGCTGGCGTGTTTGTCCGCGGTGGCAGCGCGGAATTTTAAAAATTGGCGTGAGCTGTACAGTATGGTCTAGTATGCTACAGCTTTTATACTGGTATATTTGTATTGTTGTGTGTTTACAACAAATATTATAGTGGTTAATTTGAATGCATACACAAGTGTTAAGTAGTTTAACAACTGTACATTTTATTTTTGTCTGTGGAAAAAATCTGTGATAATGTTAGAAAATCATTTTTTGAGTAAATATATAGTTAAGTAACACATAGATACTATATTTTTCAGGAGGCTGGTTTGATTATGGTTACAGATCTGACATTGTTCCAAAAAGAAGTACCTTATCGTAAGTATCATTCTATAAATATATCGAAATTTAGTGATAACTTAAACTTGTTTAAGCCCCATTAACACTCAAAATCAATGAATATTTTGTGAAATATTTCGTAAAATATAGTTAGCCCATACAAAATTAGTGTTTCTTATAGCAAAAGCCAAAATTGCAAATCAAGACGTGGTCTGGTAACATAAGCTTAACTCAATACAAAATGCTCTTTTTTATTTTTTTGTGGTACAATATATTCCATTTTTATTTCCCGCATCGATATCTATTCATATGACACACAAACACTAAATTGGTACATGAACCTGTGTTTAATATATTGTACAAAAATAAAAAGAGC
Organism: Dreissena rostriformis; assembly: GCA_007657795.1. Taxonomy (NCBI): domain Eukaryota; kingdom Metazoa; phylum Mollusca; class Bivalvia; order Myida; family Dreissenidae; genus Dreissena; species Dreissena rostriformis. The sequence goes on from VMBQ01004800.1 coordinate 60,150, forward strand.
ATTTGTATCTTGTTAAATCTATGTTATCAGACCACATCTGACAATGAAATTTTGGCTATTGCTATAAGGAACACTGATTTTTTATGGGTTAACTTCATTTGATGAAATATTTTACGAAATATTCGTTGATTTTGAGTATTAACAGGGCTTTAAATATTGTTTTTAAAACATGGCTCTGGACGTGTATTAAGATATGTCAATCTTTAGGTAACACTTTCCTTACCAATTAATAAAACGCCTTAAGTTTTTTGCTGCTTTATGTAGAAATCTTGTTTTAAATCAAGCTCATATTGCTTAGTGTCTTACTTGTGTTGGTCACCAAAGACAAAATTGATGCTTCCATTTCCTTGACTACAAATGAAGTAACCTTATTTTTTTTACTACATATGCCTTTAATTCCATTTCCTTTATTATAATATATTTACTTCCATTTCATTGACTACACATGACTTTACTTTTATTTCCATGATTATAAATGAATATACTTCCATTTCATTGATCACATATGGCTATACTTCCATTTCATTGACTGCACATGGCTATATTTCCATTTCATTGACTACACATGTCTATAGTTCCAATTCATTGACTACACATGCTTATACTTCCATTTCATTGACTTCACATGACTATACATCTATTTCATGGAATCCGGACAAACGGCATCCGGACAAACGGCATCCGGACAAACGGCACCCGGACAATCGGCGCCCTGTGTTTTTTGGCAATTCCAGACAATCGGCACCCTGTCAATTTGTCGACCCAGACAATTAGCATCCGATGTAATTGTAAACCTGGACAATTGGCACCCGATTAAGGCAATTGATAAAACCCGTCAGCACCTTGCTGGACTAATTTTTCTAATCCGCTAATTGGTTTGGTAAAAGAGATGATTAAAAAATCCCGTTAACAAACTGTTTTATCAAACTAATTTGAATGTGGATTGATTTATGTACTCTGCTAATTGGTTTAATAACACCTGTAAAAAATTTACATAGATCAAAGATAATTAAAGCATTTCTTAACTAATGATGTTTCCCATAAACAACAAACTGAGAATGAAAATAAGTGTAAATAGAAGTACATAAATGGCATCTATTTCTGCGCCATTATTTGCTTTTTACGAGAAAATCTGTTGTTATGACTATGTCTTTAAATTTTGATACATACATGTATTATTTGGCAACAAAATAAATTACAGGACGGACATAACAACATAGCCTTAAACCGGGTTCCGTTTGTCCGGGTTAACAATTTAATCGGGTGCCGATTGTCGGTTCAACAAATTTACCTGGTGCCAATTATCAGGGATTGCCAAAAAACGCAGGGTGCCAATTGTCTGGGTGCCGTTTGTCCTACAATCCCATTTCATTGACTACACATGCTTATACTTCCATTTCATTGACTTCACATGACTTAATATCCATTTCATTGACTACACATTGCTATACTTACATTCCATCGACTTCACATGACTATACATCCATTTCATTGACTACACATGGCTATACTTCCATTTCATTGACTACACATGATTAAACTTCCATTTCATTGACTACACATGATTAAACTTCCATTTCATTGACTACATGTGACTTTACTTCCATTTCATTGACTACACATGCTTATACTTCTATTTCATTGACTACACATAGCTATACATCCATTTCATTGACTACACATGGCTATAGTTCCATTTCATTGACTACACAATCATGCCTACACCTCCATTTTCATTGACTACACATGGCTATATTTCTATTTCATTGACTACACATGACTTTACATCTATTTCATTGACTACACATGGCTATATTTCCATTTCATTGACTACACATGACTATACATCCATTTCATTGACTACACATGACTATACTTACATTTCATTGACTACAAATGACTATACATCCATTTCATTGACTACACACATTTCATTGACTACACATGGCTATACTTCCATTTTCATTGACTACACATGGCTATATTTCTATTTCATTGACTACACATGACTATACATCCATTTCATTGACTACACATGCCTATACTTACATTTCATTGACTACACGTGACTATACATCCATTTCATTGACTACACATGGCTAAACTTCCATTTCATTGACAACACATGCCTAGACCTCCATTTTCATTGACTACATATGCCTACACCTCCATTTTCATCGACTACACATGATTAAACTTTCATTTCGTTGACTACATGTGACTATACTTCCATTTCCTTGACTGCATACGATTAAAGTTCCATTCAATTGTTTCCATAATGTTGTAAATATTATACATTGCACTGGCATTGATTTGGAACATTTAAAGGTAATGCACACAAAGACTCCTTTGATAGTTATGTCAACAAAGAACTTTTCTTCATATCAAGTTCAGGTGGAATGACAGTTATCAAAGTAAATGCACTGGTTACCAAATTAATTGCACTGGTTACCAAAGTCATTGCACTGGTTACCAAAGTCATTGCACTGGTTACCTCCCGTATGGATAACTGACGACTTGAATAACTTGAATTTAGCTGTGTTGTGGAGAAATAGTTATTATGCCATATGTCGCCAGTGCAGCTTCAGACCAGCCTGCGCATTCACACAGTTTTCTCAGGAGCTACCCTGTCCACTATTAAGTCAAACTATAAAGTTTTTTTTGTTTCATTTGCTGACATTATGATTCCTAATTAGATAATACAAATGCAGAGGCATGACTTGAGCTCCACTGTTAGGATATGTCCTAGAACCCATTTCACATGACACAGCTCATGGACATAAACCCATTTCACATGACACAGCTCATGGACATAAACCCATTTCACATGACACAGCTCATGGACATAAACCCATTTCACATGACACAGCTCATGGACATAAACCCATTTCACATGACACAGCTCATGGACATAAACCCATTTCACATGACACAGCTCATGGACATAAACCCATTTCACATGACACAGCTCATGGACATAAACCCATTTCACATGACACAGCTCATGGACATAAACCCATTTCACATGACACAGCTCATGGACATAAACCCATTTCACATGACACAGCTCATGGACATAAACCCATTTCACATGACACAGCTCATGGACATAAACCCATTTCACATGACACAGCTCATGGACATAAACCCATTTCACATGACACAGCTCATGGACATAAACCCATTTCACATGACACAGCTCATGGACATAAACCCATTTCACATGACACAGCTCATGGACATAAACCCATTTCACATGACACAGCTCATGGACATAAACCCATTTCACATGACACAGCTCATGGACATAAACCCATTTCACATGACACAGCTCATGGACATAAACCCATTTCACATGACACAGCTCATGGACATAAACCCATTTCACATGACACAGCTCATGGACATAAACCCATTTCACATGACACAGCTCATGGACATAAACCCATTTCACATGACACAGCTCATGGACATAAACCCATTTCACATGACACAGCTCATGGACATAAACCCATTTCACATGACACAGCTCATGGACATAAACCCATTTCACATGACACAGCTCATGGACATAAACCCATTTCACATGACACAGCTCATGGACATAAACCCATTTCACATGACACAGCTCATGGACATAAACCCATTTCACATGACACAGCTCATGGACATAAACCCATTTCACATGACACAGCTCATGGACATAAACCCATTTCACATGACACAGCTCATGGACATAAACCCATTTCACATGACACAGCTCATGGACATAAACCCATTTCACATGACACAGCTCATGGACATAAACCCATTTCACATGACACAGCTCATGGACATAAACCCATTTCACATGACACAGCTCATGGACATAAACCCATTTCACATGACACAGCTCATGGACATAAACCCATTTCACATGACACAGCTCATGGACATAAACCCATTTCACATGACACAGCTCATGGACATAAACCCATTTCACATGACACAGCTCATGGACATAAACCCATTTCACATGACACAGCTCATGGACATAAACCCATTTCACATGACACAGCTCATGGACATAAACCCATTTCACATGACACAGCTCATGGACATAAACCCATTTCACATGACACAGCTCATGGACATAAACCCATTTCACATGACACAGCTCATGGACATAAACCCATTTCACATGACACAGCTCATGGACATAAACCCATTTCACATGACACAGCNCATTGACTACATGCTTATACTTCCATTTCATTGACAACACATGATTAAACTTCCATTTTATTGACTACACATGACTTGACTTCCATTTCATTGACTACACATGCTTATACTTCTATTTCATTGACAACACATGACTATTTTATCCATTTCATTGACTACACATGGTTATATTCCCATTTCATTGACTACACATGACTATATTTCCATTTCATTGACTACATATGCCTACACCTTCATTTTCATTGACTACACATGGCTATATTTCCATTCCATTGGCTACACATGACTATACATCTATTGCATTGACTAAACATGGCTATATTTCCATTTCATTGACTACACATGACTATATTTCCTTTTCATTGACTACATACACATGCCTATACTTCCATTTCATTGACTTCACATGGCTATGCTTCCATTTCATTGACTACACATGACTATACATCCATTTCATTGACTACACATGACTATACATCCATTTCTTTGACTTCACATGGCTATGCTTCCATTGCATTGACTACACATGACTATACCTTCATTTTCATTGACTACACATGATTAAACTTTCGTTTTGTTGACTACATGTGACTATGATTCCAATTCCTTGACTGCATATGATTTAAGTTCCATTTTATTGTTTCCATAATGTTGTAAATATTATACAATGCACTGGCATTGATTTGGAACATTTGAAGGTAATGCACACCAAGACTCTTTTGATAGTTATGTCAACAAAGAACTTTTCTTCATATCAAGTTCAGGTGGAATGACAGTTACCCAAGAAATTACACTGGTTACCAAAATAATTGCACTGGTTACCAAAATAATTGCACTGGTTACCAAAGTAATTGCTCTGGTTACCAAAATAATTGCACTGGTTACCAAAGTAATTGCTCTGGTAACAAAAGAAATTGCACTGGTTACCAAAGTAATTGCACTGGTTACCAAAGTAATTGCACTGGTTACCTCCCCTATGGGTAACTGACTACTTGAATAGCTTGAAATGAGCGGTGTTGTGGAGAAAAAGTTNATGGACATAAACCCATTTCACATGACACGGCTCATGGACATAAACCCATTTCACATGACACGGCTCATGGACATGAATAACTGTGGAATAAATGAGCCTTGATCTTGCAAAACTGGGCTTTATGCATGTGTTCAACGTGTCATCCCAGATTAGCCTTTGCCGTTGGCTTATCTGGGACAACACATTCCGCTTTTTTGGTATTTTTCGTTTTAAGGAAGTCTCTTCATAGCAAAAATCCAGCAAAGGCGGAAAGTGTTGTCCCTGATTAGGCTGTGCAAACTGCACAGGCTTATTTGGGACGACACTTTACACATGCATTAAGCCAAGTTTTCTTAGGACCAGGCTCATATAAATGAGGAATAGAAAATAAGATTAGGGTTGACTATATATAGGATCTGACATGAGTTGTCATATCATACCATATTTTATTAAATGAGTTCAGGAACTGTGTTAGTAAGCGAGCCTTTGGCATATGGTATGATATGACAACGAGTGTCAGATCTTTTTTATCACATGCTTTTAAACTAAACAAAATACATCTTAATTGACCAAACAAATGCTGATAGATCTAAAAGTTGTTTAATACGTTGAAGAAGCCTATGATGAAGCCTTTGAAGAAGCTCCATGGCCTATGCTTGATGGTAGGTCCCCAATCATGGAGGGTAAAACAGTTGCATGTCTGGATTTCTTGCTTTTAGTCGCTTTTTTAGCTCACCTGTCAAGTGACACGGTGAGCTTATGTGATCGTATGATGTCCGTCGTGCGTGCGTCAACAATTTGTTTGTGTAGACAGTAGAGGTCACAGTTTTCATCCAATCTGTATGAAATTTGGTCAGAATGTTTATCTTGATAAAATCTGGGTTTGGATTGTATTTGGGTCATCTGGGTTCAAAAACTAGGTCACAAGGTCGAATAATAGAAAAACCTTGTGTAGACAATAGAGGTCACAGTTTTCATCCAATCTTTATTTTTATTTTTTAATTATTTCAAACAAAATAACCATCCGTTTATATTATTTTAGTTTATTTTATTATTATTTTTCTCATCTAATATATAGTACAATTGCTCATTAATTGGAAAATAAGTCATTTTATGTTAATGAACCTATAATAACAATGTTATCCCACAAAGTGAACTCTTTAGTGTCTAAAAATACTTTTTTTTTTCTTTTATTTCAAACATAGTAATCACCCTTTTTCCTTCTTCTTGTATAGACTATAGTATAATTAATGGTGATTCCATGTAGAGACAACATCTTTAATGCAGATCACAAAGTTCAGGACCCCCAGAAAACCCAGCCCAGCATATGCTGAATACTGGGTCTAATTATGATGATGCCTTACACAATAGTATGTGTTTCCAACATCATTTCTTATAAAAATTGGGCTATCTCTCTCTTTCTATCTATCTTTTTATTCACAAACAACAGCAAACCCTCAAAATAGATAATAACATATACATAATACACAAAATAAAAGTATGAGTAGTAATATTAATAATCATAATAATAATAATAACAATAGTAATAGTAATAATAATTAAATAGTAACATTCTATTGATAAAGTGTATGTCGTGTGTTTCTTTCCATTGTCCATAGATACAAGGGCGTTGGCAATATGAGTTGACGCTGATTGGTCGATATTGAGATTGGATTGATTGATTGGTTTATTTACCCTCGGACTTCGGTTAAAAACCATTCTCCGAGCACTCTGCTTAACATAAAACTTTGCGGTAATAAGGCAGTGGTCAGCCCGATTATACTGGGCTGAGCCATATAAATATAGGGACTTTGCAGAGTGGGTGCGTTGCTTAAATAAAAATCTAATTGTTTAAAAATATCTTTGCATGGTTAAATACTGTGCGAAAAAGCGTTATAAACGCATAATAGAGGAAAAAACTCGACGTTGAGAGAAACTATATTTTCCTAACTTCACGGAAGAAGAGGCTTTACCATTCGTTGTCCGTTGTTTTAAAGCATGGCTCCGATTGGCCGAAATTGCTTAGTTAAAAAAGACAAGTAGGTCAATCCGTTTTCTGATGCAAAATTCGATTTCGCATCTGAAAACGGCTTGACCTACATACAAGGGCGTTGTCAATATAAGCCGACGCCGATTGGTCCAATATAAACATCGACCAATCAGCGTCAACCCATATTGCCAACGCCCTTGTATCTATGGACAATGGAAAGAAACACATGACATACACTTTATCAATAGAATGTTACTATTTAATTATTATTACTATTACTATTGTTATTATTATTATTATGATTATTAATATTACTACTCATACTTTTATTTTGTGTATTATGTATATGTTATTATCTATTTTGAGGGTTTGCTGTTGTTTGTGAATAAAAAGATAGATAGAAAGAGAGAGATAGCCCAATTTTTATAAGAAATGATGTTGGAAACACATACTATTGTGTAAGGCATCATCATAATTAGACCCAGTATTCAGCATATGCTGGGCTGGGTTTTCTGGGGGTCCTGAACTTTGTGATCTGCATTAAAGATGTTGTCTCTACATGGAATCACCATTAATTATACTATAGTCTATACAAGAAGAAGGAAAAAGGGTGATTACTATGTTTGAAAAAAAAAAAAAAAAAGTATTTTTAGACACTAAAGAGTTCACTATGTGGGATAACATTGTTATTATAGGTTCATTAACATAAAATGACTTATTTTCCAATTAATGAGCAATTGTACTATATATTAGATGAGAAAAATAATAATAAAATAAACGGATGGTTATTTTGTTTGAAATAAGCAGAAAGATGAGTATTTTAGAGACTAACCAGATCACAAAGTGGTTCAACATTGCTTCTATGGGTTCATTAACATAGAATGACCTATTTGTCTAATCAAAGAATGGGGTGATTCTAAGTTTAGAGTCACAATGTTATGAAACTTTGTCAGAATGTTTATCTTGATGAAATCTGGATTGGGATTGTATTTGGGTCATCTGGGGTCAGAAACTAGGTCACTAGGTCAAATCATAGAAAAACTTTGTGTAGACAATAGAGGTCATAGTTTTCATCTGATCTTAATGAAATATGGTCAGAATGTTTATCATATGTTTGGATCATATATGGGTCATCTGGGGTCAAAAATTAGGTCACCGGGCCAATTCTAGTAAAATCTTGTGTAGATGAAAAAGGTCAGAATGTATTAATTGATGAAATCTGGCTTGTGATTGTATATGGGTCATCTGAGGTCATAAAGTTGGTCATCTGGTCAAATCATAGTAATTGTAAGCAAAGTTTGATGTTTGGTCATAAAGGGTCAAAATATAGGTCACCAGGTCAAATCTTTAAATCTCGTAAACATTCCATACACCAGAGTTTTGGTTCAATAATGAGGAAACTTGACCAGGATGTTTGTCTGGACAATATCTAGGTCAAGTTTGACGTTTGGTAATGTGGGGACAAAATCTAGGTCATGGGGTCTAATCTTACAAAAACCTTGTAAACACTCTAGAGGCCATAGTTTTGGTCCAATAATGATGATACTTGACCAGTATGTTTTTCTTGATGATATCTTGGCAAAGTTTGACATTGGTCATGTGGGGTCAAAATCTTGGTCACGAGGTCCAAATCTTACAAAAAATCATGTTAACACTCAAGTGCCCATAATGTTGGATTCAATAATGATGATACTTAAGGGGGAAGTTTGTTAGGCCAATATTTAGGCAAAGTTTAACATTTGGGTCATGTGGGGTCAAAATCTTGGTCACCAGGTCAAAGCTTGAAAAACCTTGTTTATCTTTAACCACAAGGCACGCAGCTTTGATATTTGATATGTGACAAAGATTGTTCAAATCATGCCACTGGGCAAGCTCATTTCACAGATGAGCGATCTAGGGCCATCTTGGCCCTCTTGTTTTATTATCTTAGAACTCTATGGATGGATGAGACGTTTCCAGTCTTAGGTGGTAAAACAGTTGCATGTCTGGGTTCCTTGCTTTTAGTAATATATACTCTTTTGTCTTGCAGCTGAATGGCTTTTAGTTGCTTTATTCTTTGGCAGGATGTAAAACAGTTGATTATGTCTGGATTCGTTGCTTTTAGTTGCTTTATTCTTTTACAGCCACAGAAAGGTTTATGGATGAAATGTTTCCAGTTATGGCAGGTAAAACAGATGCATGTCTGGCTTTCTTGCTTTTAGTTACTTTATTCTTTGGCAGGATGTAAAACAGATGATTATGTCTGGATTCATTGCTTTTAGTTGCTTTATTCTCTTACAGCCACATTGAAGTTTATGGATGAAATGTTTCCAGTCATGGCGGGTAAAACAGATGCATGTCTGGATTTCTATGTTTTAGTTATATAATCTTTTAAAGATAATTATAGATGTCATCCTACATCTTTCTAAGTTAACAATAAGATTGCACAGTGTTCTGATCAGGACCATTTTGGTGAACACGTTTACATTGCGGCAGGCGGCATCCCTTAATTTCCATTTACTGCAATTAAGTTCTGGGCCCAGTATCATGAATATTCTTAATTATTTAGCTCAACTCAGAAGATAGGATTTGAGTTTCTACTCAGCTGAGTATTGAGAAACTCGGTCAGCTTGTGAGCAATCTCAAATCTCAGCTATAAGAATATGCATATATTTTACCTTAACCTCAAGGTTGAGTTAGACTCAAACTAAAAAAACTTCTGTGATCACCAAAGTAAGAATGATGATCAAACTCAAATAAAAAAATTGAGAAAAAACTCAAAGTTGAGTCAGATTATTGACTTAAGTATGTTCATGATATTAGGTCCTGATTTTCTTCCCACTGTCCTTCACACCTAAGACCACTGGACACCCCTTGCCCATCAGTAACTTGTCAAACACACATTCACACTCTTGCCTTCACAGTCCTATAACGTTTGCTGCATTTTCTATCACAGACGTTATTGTGGCTCTGTCAAGTTTCAATGTAAAGACTCAATTTTACCGTTCAAACTTAATTGGTCAAGATAGTACCGATGGGTGAAAGCCACACAGCTCTAAATGACATTTTTTCACAAAATGACTTTTTTGTATATTTTGTTTCGCAACACCCATGCCTATCATGTATTAAAATATCTTAGTTCCAGGCAATCAAATAAAAAATAAAATTGAAATTTGTCCTAAACTTCTAAGTGAAATTTAATTTATTTTTAAGTGCGAAAATGCTCTATGTGCAGTGAAGTGCTACTTAGAGCTCTTTCGCATTCAGGTTGTTGATGTTAAGATAATTCTGAATGACACTTTTATCAATTATTGAGGAATATATTAACAATAAATATTTTTTTGTATTTGGAAAACCTACTGAACAGATAATATTATGTTACTGATGAAAAATAAGAAAAAAAATATTGATACCATTATTCACTTAGACCTTTTTTGCACTGAACTTTGGGTATGTTTTAATTTTTCATAATTATTTTGTTTGTATAACATTTTTGATAAACTTTTTATCAACATTAATATAAGGATTGTATGGCTATTTCAAATTATGTTTTATACATACCTGTCTATACTTCAAACATAAGAGCTAATTGAAAAATTTAAACCTAAGTTGCATAAAAGCTAGTTAAATTTGGAATGAATGTCAAAGAGCTGTGATCCTTGTTTTGACCTCTACATTTACCTAGTTCTGAATGTAAAACAAGTTGTTTTGTTACAAAACCAAGAAGAATAAACTCATAAAAGTGTGTTGTGATTAGAATGTTAAAATGTGTAATGGTAAACTGACAGATACCTTTATAACTTTCTATTTTGCTTCCTCATGAAAAACGCGTTCGGAATAACCTAGTTAGTCGTATACATAGACAGTGAAACATAACATTTCTCAATAAATAAATAGTAACAAACATGAATGTAATTTAGTTCTTATTGTGGTTTTGACAAACACTAATTTGTTACTGAGGTGAGATTTGAATAAGTTGGTCAATCCATGAATAACTTTTCTGGAAAGATGTGAATTCGTAGGAAACTGTGTTCATAACTCTGCTGCTATGATGTGAAGATTATCATGCTGGTGAATTGTGATATGGTTGGTTACCATATTTGTGATATGTAATTTTGTTGGTAACTGATCTGGTGAAATGTAAATCAGTGGGTAACCATTCTGCTGTGATGTGATTCGGTTGGTAACTGATCTGGTGAAGTGTAAATCAGTAGGTAACAACTCTGGTGTGATGTGATTTGGTTGGTTACTGATATGGTGAAATGTAAATCAGTAGGTAACCATTCTGGTGTGATGTGATTTGGTTGGTAACTGAGCTGGAGAAATGAAAATTAGAAGGTTTACATTCTTGTGTGATGTGATTCGGTTGGTAACTGATCTGGTGAAATGTACATCAGCAGGTAACCATTCTGGTGTTATGTGATTCGGTTGGTAACTGAGCTGGTGAAATGTAATTCAGTAGGTAACTATTCTGATGTTATGTGATTTGGTTGGTAAATAATCTGGTGCAATGTAAATCAGAACTTCTGAAGGTAACCATTCTGGTGTTATGTGATTCAGCTGGTTACTGATCTGGTGAAATTTTAATCAGTAGGCAACCATTCTGGTGTTATGTGATTCGGTTGGTAACTGATATGGTGAAATGTAAATCAGGAGGTAACCATTCTGGTGTGATGGGATTCGGTTGATAACTGATCTGGTGAAATGAGAATCAACAAGTTACCATTCTGGTGTGATTTGGTTGGTTACTGATCTGGTGAAATGAGAATTAACAGTTAACCATTCTGGTATGATCGATTTGGTTGGTAACTGATCTGGGTAATTGTGAATCACCAGGTAACCATTCTGGTGTGATGTGATTCGGTTGGTAACTGATCTGGTGAAATGAGAATCAGTAGGTAACCATTCTGGTGTGATGTGATTCGGTTGGTTACTCTGCTAATGGATGCTCATCGGTTAGTTTCTATTCTGGTGTGATGTGATTTGCTTGGTGTCTGTGCCAGTGGATGTAAATCAGCAGGGTACAATTCTGATGAGATGTAATCAAACAACTAAATGATGTCAATTTGTGCAAATTATGATATTTTGTAAATTTGCTCAAAACAGTGCTCTTTCGCATTATGGTGGATGCTTTTGTTTGCTTGACGTGTGAGTGTGTACTTTCTATGAAAAGGCCGAGATATACCACATTCTCTGTATGTAAAATTCATAATGCACTAAAAATATTTATTATTGTAAATCGTTAAATATATATAGTTGTTAACTACTTTCCCGTATAATGGACATGACTTAAGCCTACAAAATAAGTCCAAAATCTGCCAAAGTATAAATCAATTTAACAAATATGATATAATTTAGAAAAATGATAGAAAAATCAACATTGAATTCTAATACGAGTTTCAGGTAGGAATGGAAAAAGTAAGGGTCAATCAAGTTCGTTGATACAATTCACCTTTTCTAACATATTACTGATTGTTGAAAATACACACAACATTCTACTATACTTTCATAAAAGTGTTTCTAGTTATTTTTTTGTTAAAAAGTACAATATAAAAAAAATAACTTTCAGTGTTTTGAGATATTTGAATTAATACTTTTTTTACAATTCCGATGTTTAGGTAACAAACAACTGCAAAAAAGTATTTAGAATAAAATAAGATAAATTGTCACTTTAGCTTTTCAACGCTATTAAATAATATAAGAACAGTATTTGTATGCTATCTGTTTAAAGAAAAACGGTTCTAAGAAACAATTTTTCCAAATATATTTAAAAAATACTTGTTTTAAAAATGTTAAGAGTATTTAATTTCAAATAGATGCAATTAAGTGAGAATTTTCAATACTTTTCAATTCACTTAATTTCACTTAGAACTTTTCGCTCTTAACAATAAGTTGGAAAAAAAATATTTTTTTAAATGCAAAAAGGTTCTAAGTGCCATGTTTTGCATTTTATTTATAATATTCTTAGTTTGAAAATGTGGAATGTATTGCATATGCAGTAAATGCTGTACATTGATCATTCAACATTTTTTTTAATCACTTAGAACTTTTTTGCTTTTAACATAAAGTACAAAGAGTATGAAATTTCAGTGCGAAAAGGGTCTAAGTGAAAAAAATTCAAATAACTTCATTATTTGTGAAATACAAACATGTTTTAAAAAAATGTGATTATACAGACTATTCTTAATATAACTAAATTATAAAGCCTTCATTGTTTTAATTGTTCTTCTGATACAGTTTTAACCTACTCCTGAACATTTTTGAAAAATGCACTTAGAGCTGTTTCGCTTTCACCCCTCAGTACTGACTCTCTTCAAACTAATTAAATTCATATTCAACATTTAGCCTATATGTACGAAAATATACTGTTAAATATCTAATAATGTGGAGAAAGTATGCATAGTCTGATTTAGATTTTTAGACAAAGCAGTCATAGCTGTGTGTTATTGGGGATGTAGAGATTCCTCAATTAGTTCTGGGCTGGAATGCCAAATGCTTAGAACCAAAGGGGAAAATTCGTTGCCTGAAGACATGTTTAGAATTATATCTATTATTCTGTTATGTTAGATAATATCTCAAACACAAAACAAGAAATTAAGAACATGCTATTTTTTAAACCAACCATTTTCACATGTTGGCACTTCAAGAGAAAATATTTCCGATTAGAATATGAGTGTCTCAGTATGTACACCTTGATAACTCAAACCTTTGATAAGTCAATCAGTTTTGCTTTCCATGAAAATAAACCTTAATAAGTTAAATGAGTTATCAGCTTGAAGGCAAATAAAAACATACTTGCAATAATGTCATAACTCAATATATACTAACAATAATGTCATAACAAAATATATACTTACAATATTGGCAACTTCAATGCCAAAGACTAAAATCAAGTTTCTCTCTGAACATTGTGCTGAGTAATCACAATTTCACTAAACATCTTGTCACCACTTGTTCCTTTATAAAATGCTGCTTTTCAATCAGTTAAAGGAAATTCTAATTCCTTTTTGGCTCTATAAAAAAAATGCCTCTCAAGTTTTAAGAAAAAGATCTGGATTACACACAACTTAAAATAAAACAGTAGCAAAACCATAATTACACTACACTATTAGTGTGATATCTTCCTTTAACCATAATTAAATAATGTTGTGTCTGAAATTTTGATGTTTGCCTAGAAAATGATAGGACAAATGTTCTGACCAAGTTTCATAAAGATTGGACAATAAATGTGTTCTCTAGAGTGTGTACATGGTAAATGATGAGTATGAGTAACAGGCAAACGGTGATAATAAACGTACACCGATCACAAACGTTCACCGATAACAAACGTACACCGATCACAAACGTATACCGATAACAAATGTACACCGATCACAAACGTTCACTGATCAAAAACGTACACTGATCACAAACGTACACCGATAACAAACATACACTGATCACAAACGTACACTGCTACAAACATACACGGATCACAAACGTACACTAATCACAAACGTTCACCGATCACAAACGTACACCGATAACAAACGTACACCAATCACAAATGTTCACTGATCAAAAACGTACACCGATCGCATACGTACACTGATAACAAACGTACACTGATCACAAACGTACACCGATCACAAACGTACACCAATCACAAAAGTTCACTGATCAAAAATGTNTTTGATATGCCATCTGCAGCTTTGATATGCCATCTGTAGCTTTGCTATGCCATCTGTAGCTTTGATATGCCATCTGTAGCTTTGATATGCCATCTGCAGCTTTGATATGCCATCTGTAGCTTTGCTATGCCATCTGTAGCTTTGATATGCCATCTGTAGCTTTGATATGCCATCTGCAGCTTTGATATGCCATCTGTAGCTTTGCTATGCCATCTGTAGCTTTGATATGCCATCTGTAGCTTTGATATGCCATCTGCAGCTTTGATATGCCATCTGTAGCTTTGCTATGCCATCTGTAGCTTTGATATGCCATCTGTAGCTTTGATATGCCATCTGCAGCTTTGATATGCCATCTGTAGCTTTGCTATGCCATCTGTAGCTTTGATATGCCATCTGTAGCTTTGATATGCCATCTGCAGCTTTGATATGCCATCTGTAGCTTTGCTATGCCATCTGTAGCTTTGATATGCCATCTGTAGCTTTGATATGCCATCTGCAGCTTTGATATGCCATCTGTAGCTTTGCTATGCCATCTGTAGCTTTGATATGCCATCTGTAGCTTTGATATGCCATCTGCAGCTTTGATATGCCATCTGTAGCTTTGCTATGCCATCTGTAGCTTTGATATGCCATCTGTAGCTTTGATATGCCATCTGCAGCTTTGATATGCCATCTGTAGCTTTGCTATGTCATCTGTAGCTTTGATATGCCATCTGTAGCTTTGATATGCCATCTGTAGCTTCGATATGTCATTTGCAGCTTTGATATGCCATCTGTAGCTTTGATATTGCATCTGTTGCTTCGATATGTCATTTGCAGCTTTGATATGCCATCTGTAGCTTTGATATGTCATCTGCAGCTTCGATATGTCATCTGGAGCTTTGATATGCCATCTGTAGCTTTGATATGCCATCTGTAGCTTCGATATGCCATCTGGCTGGTTCAGATGCTCAATGTTAAATGAATATATGGTTTTACAACAAATGGCTCTTAACATGCATGGCTGGTTTATTTAGTGAAAGTTTTGTATATTGGGACTAAGACTAATGCATTATCCATCACTTGTCATATATAACTATTTTTTCAACACAGTTGTGTTCGACATAATTTAAATTTAGTTTAATAATGGGCCAGATAAGCACAATGAACATTTGTTCCAGCAATAAAATGCAAACAAATGAAATGTTTGTATAGATTTCATTTTGCATGTGACCTGTATTCAAAACTATTAAATGTCAAATCCTTCTTTTGCTTGCAGTGTTTGGTTCTTGCTTACGGTATGCATATGCCTAACCAATATTTTTTTGTAAATCTTCATAGTTTTACTAGCCCCTACCCTAATGTCCCTGGTAAATCTATGTTCATGCTTGTGTGTAC